>JAQZBX010002223.1:0-27013 GCA_029593785.1 Cabassous unicinctus
AAGCAGCAGAGACAGAGAAACCCCAAGAGGCTGAGAGGTCCCGGGGGCCAGAAGCTGGAATCAGTGGAGCACAGATGCATAGAAAGAGGCCCTTGAGAGGCTGAGAGACATGCCTAGAGGAGAGAGGAGAGATGAGCCATGTCGCTGATCGCTCAATCTGAGCTCAGGAAGAAAGTAAGCCTGGTGGAGAAGGCAGAGGCCCATACTGGCAGAACTGCCATTGTGTCTTGCCACATGGCAGGAGTTCAGGATCACCAGCAGCCAACTTTTGGTGAGACAGCATCTCTGATGATGCCTTGATATGGACATTTTCACAGCCTCAGAATTGTAAGCTTTTAACTTAATAAATTCCCATTATAAAAGCCACCCCATTTCTGGTATACTGCTCCCAGCTGTTTTTAGCAAACTAAGCATCATATGTAATCATTCAATATAAAATTTGACTAAAAAGAGAAAGAAGAAAAATTATTTGCAGTGAAATGGTATCTTAAAGCTATCAAATTCAACAATTTTTTTTTTCTTTTTTTAGCCCAGAAAAAAGAATATATTGGGAAATGGGGGAAAAGAACAGAGCTTGCTGAGAAATGGGAGAGAAGGATAGAATTATACACCAAGATTTGGTGCTGGCTTCTCTAGGCAGATAGAGTGGGCTTTGACTTGTATGATTACCTTTTAAGCTATTAATTATTCTTCCCCTTGCTAATGCTAAGGGGAAAGGCCCCAGCTGTTATTGGCTACCCCACCAAAGGTAGGTGTCAATGGTGAGCCCTGTTTGGAATATCCAGAGCCTCCCCTCAGCCCAGAAGAGTTCCAACTGGGACCTCAAAGTCAAGGTCAAGTTCTCGTCAAGGTCTCATGGTCATGTTATCTGTCAGCCATGTTGTGGCTTGTCTTCATTTCCCTGTCCTAAACTGCCTCCACTCCCCGCACCAGAGAGTTCACACCCTTATTCTTAAGGGGGTGCTAAGGGGCGATAGTCATTCTTCTGTTGTTACTGCCTGCTGGTTAGGACAGTAGTCCCTGCCTGACAGGGCATAAACCCCTCTGGCTAGTCTATTGAGGTTGAGGGAAGATGGGTCCAGCACCCTGGTTGGAACTGGATAAAATCTCCACCTAACTAATAAGGCATTGATTCTGTAAGAAATAAACTTAATTAGAATTTTGAAGATACATGGTCCTATTAAAATGATAAAGAAGATGGTGGTAGGCGGGCCCAAAAAGGGGACCAGCCATGACATACTGGACCACAAGAGTGAGAAACATGAGGTGCCTTCAGAGGCTGCATCCTCCCAAAGTTGATGGGAAACAGCATTCTTCCTTGAGTTCCTTTATGCTGTTGGTTAACTCCAGTGAGAAATTGTGGTAGACGTGCTGGGTTTGGGTGTAAACTGCCAATCCTAGTTCCCATAGCAGTGGTTATGCTTAGGACAGGTAGGGAGAGATATGAAGAGAGGAACTTCCCTAAACATAAACTCATGAAGACAGTATAGGTAACAATAAGACAAGCATATGGCAAACAAAATATAGTACTTAAAGAGAGCCACATTAACTACTTAGAAAATTAATTAAGTTTACCAGGACTTCTAACATGTTTAGTATTCCTCTGCATATGATCTAGAATAGAAAAGATATCATCATAGTCATCAGGCATATAGTTACAGCACTTAATACTAATCAATGGACAAGTTCCTCTTTGAGCTGCAATTAATAGATCTAAGCTCCAGGTTTGCAATGCCATATATATTATCTCTCCATGGGAGCAGGCCATAATGCCAATTGTGTTTGTTTAAGTTCTACTCACAGTACTCTGGTAATTTCAAAAAAATAATTTTAAGCTTCTTTCTCAAGACACAGACACTAAGAACTCTTTAAGAAAGGAAAATAGTTCAGAGGAGTAGGAAATTAACTATTTAAGTTAAAGTTTGATGGGGTACTTATCTTTGCTAGGTTCCAGCCCTGCAAATAACATCTAATATATGTTTGACTATATTTGAATAATTCTAATCTATAAGAAGTTAGGCATGCAGGCATATGTAAGTGTTTAGGGTGTATGTGTGTGTGCATGTGTACAGGGGTTGTGAGGGGTGCTAGAGGGAAAAATGGAAATAAATGTTTATGGACAAATGAACCCAAATCCATAACTCAGTTGACAATGATTTAATAATAATTTAAGTAGATGAAGTTAAAAATGGATATTTTTCACCCTACTTCTTAATTTTTAAACCAGTTCCAGTTTAATTTTGTAAAAGCGGCCATTAATTGCTGTCATTCATTTCCTTATCTTTTTGGTGTTGGTTGATAATTTTCAAAAACATATTTCATTAAATGGGAATTATAATTCACTAGATATATTTTAATTGAGCTGTTCACTTCACTGAGCATCCAATGGGTACAGTAAATCTGCTAACTAAGAATGATTATTAAATTCCTGTTAGATAATTCCATCATCTGTGTCATCTTGGTGTTTGTATCTACCACTTGTCTTTTCTCTTTCTAGTTGAGATTTTCCTGGTTCTTGGTATGATAAGTGATTTGTGATTGTATGCTGGACATTTGGGGTATTATGTTATGATACTGGATCTTATATAAATCTGCTTTAGAATGCTTCCTCTGATACCACTCCAGCAGGGGTTGGAGGAGTACTTTCTCTTTACTTCTAGGTCAGGCTGGAAGTCTGGGATCCCCACTAAGCCTTTGTTGACACTATGGGGGTGGGGGTGGTGATGATTGAGACGTATCTTGTTACTCCTAGGTAGAAGTGGGAATTCAGGCACCCTAGTATGTCTTCATTGACACCTACTTGACTGGAACACTTCCTTATTGTTTCCCACATGGCTTCCACTGATAACACATTGTGGGGGGTCAATAGTCAATAGTAGCTGTCTCATTGTTGGGCTGCAGGGAAAGTCCTAACTCTCCACTAGGCCTCCTCTGACACCACCCTGACAAGAGAAGGGAGGGGTGCCTCATTACTGCCCAGCTGGGGTAGAAGTCCAGCTCCCTTAAGTGGTCTATGCTGACACCTATCATGGTGGTGGTGGATGGGGGTGATAAGTGAGTGGGATTCATTACTCCCCTGTGGTGGTGAACTTCCCAGCTACCCACTCAGATTTCTCTGACATATGCCAGCAGGAGTGGGGTATGGAAAGGTACCTCACACAGCTATATGACAATGGAAGTCTAGGCTCCCCATTACATCTTTGCTGACAGGGGTGAGGATAAAGTGCAGATTTTTCCATGGTGTTTGTTTTGAGTAGAGTGGTTATTGCCTAGGCTGCCCCTTTCCTGGTCCTTTGGATAGAATGAGCAAGCTTTTGTTGGAGCTTTTATGTCTGTGCCCATTGGCATTTCCTGGTGGCTGGCTTCTTCAGCTCCAAGGCTGGGATAAATGAGGCAAAAAGAAAACACAGGAAACTCACTATCATGTCATTCCTTGGGTCCAAGTCGTTTATCAATCTATCTTCTCTCCACCCTTCTGAGTTTTATGTTTGTTTTATATATAGTGTCCTGGGAATTTAACTGTACTTAGTGGGAGAACTAGAGAAAAATGTCTCTACTTCATCTTTCTGAACTGAGAATGCTAGTTTAGTGATTGATAGCTAAAGTATATATTTTAAAAGTGTGAGGTACATGGTGTGGGATAGAAGGAAGTTACTAAGAAAGCCAACATTTAAAAGGGGCAAGGGAGGGGGGCAGATGGGGATTGATTTAACTAAATAGGATGAAACTGTATTTTGGCTGTTGTAACCAGTATGTTCCCACAGCAATATTTCTCAACATTGTCCACAAATATGCAGACTTACCCACTCTGCCCTATCCTAGGATAGTGGGATGTCAATGGATGTATCTTTGGGGAATAATTGGCTGAAGCAATAATAGTGACTCATTGAACCTTTGTCTAGGATTCTTGGTTAATTCCTGGGCAGATCTGGCACTAGGTGACTGTGTGCTTGCTTGTCTTTTTTTCTTCTTCTTTTTTCTCTACACATTTTTGTCTCATGGTTTCAGGTGAAAGCAATTCAAAGCTTGACATTGCCATAAATTCCATTTAAGACAGAGCTTTGTGGCTTTACCCGAGTTGTTAGCCCTGAGATTTTAATTCATAGCCCTTAACCTCAAAATTTTCCTAACTCGTGCAAATCAAGTTGTTTTGGGAAGAAAGAAGTTCTCAAGAATCCTAAAAATCTCCTATCCTTCAGTTCTCCAGAGTTCCAGTATTGAAGTCACAATTCCTAAATTTATTACATAAGACTCATATCTGATTATCATTTTCTACTCTCTCAGCTTAGCCAGCTTGGGTGAGATTTTGTACAATATGGATTGATATATAAAAACAAGATAGAATCGTGATAGAAAAAAACAGTAAAAAATTATTTTAGGAAACTTAACACCCAACTTATCACCTGGAATCAGTGTTGGAATTTACTCTGCATATTTAATCAGGAAATTATACTTTCTCCAAACATCTGTCAAGTATACAGTTTGAATATGTGTTACTTTGCTCCAGTATAAGGAGTAAGGCAGACCCTGAAAAAATTTGAGGCAGTCACCAATTTCCTTAGATATCTGAGTCTTATATCACAAAACCTTGTGAGTGCTTTCTGCAGGGGGTGGTAAGATAGGGAAACATGTCTCAAGTCAAAGAACTGGACTTGAAAGGTCAATGATACTAATTACTTTCTAGTAGCAATGCAAGGGATGTTTCCTGGGATATAATATTTCCAGGAACATAACTCCATGAGAACATTTATGAAGAATTAAAAACTTTGCAATGGTCAGTCTAGCTCTACCATCTCAGTATGGGTTATGCTTGAAAGAAGAGTTATCTCCAATGGATGTTTTGTCTTGGGAGAAAGTAGAGATTATTGGTCTTTCATTGCACTCCAAGACCTAGAAAAGTGACTGGCACATGGTAGGTAGTCAATAACATTCATGCATTGACCAAATTCCTTATAAAAAATAATTATTTTCAAATACCACACTCCCCAAAATTTTGAGTAGGAAGGAGGAGCTATTCCTTACCTCAAACATGAAGATGTTTGAGATAGTAGAGGTAAGCCAAGAGGGTTGCAAAGTTCTCAAGCCAATTACTGAGACCCTAAGAGATAAAGTGTTTCTTAGGTATATGGTTCATTTGACAGAGGACTGCAAATGTCATGGGGTAATATTTTGAAATTATTAACAGAGATTTTTCTACCTTCTACTTTCTTTTTACTATCTGCCCTTCTCACAATTAAACAGCTAGAGACAACTTATTTCCTATAAGAACAAAATATTCACTTAATGGTATTTTAGCCCCTTCAGCATGTTTTGTTTTGTTTTTTTTTTAAAGAGCATTTTGATGAGTAAGGCAAACTTTCTTCCCACCTGTCTAAATAATAAAGATTCTTGGAGCCGGGGGAAACAAGAAAGTAAAACAGAATCAACAAGTGAATAAATAATAGGAGTCCTTAGAAAAGGAACACTGTACTCTCTTGAATATACTGAGGGGATCATTCAGACACCCCAGATACATTTGGGGAACTGCAGTTTAAGGGGTGCCTTTACAGCCTTGCCCAAGTACACCCCATGGAGGCATTAATAATACAGAATAGAAACTGCTATTTAACATGTCTCATCCAATGGGTCTGCATATTAGTAAGGATATGTTAGCCTGCAGTAAAAAACAGACCCAATCTAGTTATGGCTGGACAAATTAGACATTTATTTCTTGATCAATAACAGTCTTGGTTGTATTCCAGATGGTGGCTCTCCCCTGCATTATTCAGGAAGCAAGGCCCATGCCAGTTTATGTCTCTGCAATCTTTATGGCTCCATATGTCCATGTTACGACAACAGAAGAGGAAATAGAATAGAGGAGAATGTGTGGGAGGTTTGGGGGCCAGACCCCAAATTGGCACATATTTCTGCTTATATCTCATTGCCTAAAACTCAATCACATTGTCACACCTTCCCAGCAAAGGAGGATGGAATATTAGTCCAGGAAAAAGACAAAATGGATTTAGGTGGACAACCATTTCTGTTCAACTTGTAACACACATGCTAACATCACACCCCAGCATGGTACCTGAGAAGTACAAATATTCCCTAAAACTAAGAAGAGCAACAAAGTGATGAGAAAATATATTTAGATAGCCTCCCAACCTCTACGTCTCTGTGGCTTCTGTGATGTGGGGCCAGAGAATGACACTATATACCCTAGATGGACATGGGAGTTAATATAGAGAGCATACCTGGCAGAGCCTTTGGGTGGGAGGGACTTAGCAGTGACCTGTTTAGACAGAAACTCATGGACCAAAATGAATCATGAATTTCTAAACTGATCTCAGGAATTTCCAGTGTATATACTATAACAGAAAGACCAGATGCCCAGCTCCTCCTACCTACCACAACACTTGAAACCCAGTGGTTAGGCAAAAGTCTTACATGGGTAGATATTAAATGTTTGCAATCTGACTGCTTAGAAACTTGTAATAGAAAATCAACTGAGTAATAGAAAAATAAACTGCATTGTATGCCCACCTGGATTTGTATACTGAAACTATACAAATCTACTTAATTACTTAAAATCATATTGCAAACACAATTAAGAAATTCTTAAACCCTCTTTGAATACACTGCTAGTCTTCCAAATGTCTTCACTGTTGTTTGTTTGGTTTGGCTTTTATTTTTTTTTTTTTTAGAATTTATTCTTTTTAATCAATGAATTTCAGTTTTTACAAGTACTTTTAGAACAATTCAGGTAACTAAGGTTTTGGGGGAGAACGGTTCTTGTACATGAAGAACTCTATTACATGCTCCATTTTGCAGCAAATAACTCTATTGGCTGGATTAACAAACATGGTCACAGAAACAAAGTGTTGAATTTTTTAAGCCATAAATCACTGCATTTATATTTTAAAAAAGCAATAAATAAACATGCATTTCTCCTTTATTAGGGGGACTAAAACAGATGTTTAAATATTAAGGTTAAGCAGAATCTCCTATATGCAGAAAACCCCAAAAACATACTTGACCATGCTCCCATCTCAAAACAGAAAAAATGTTCTTGATGATTGAAACAGTAGGTCTTCACCTTCTTTATTCTCTTTGAAGAAGCCTGTTTAGTATAACTTTCTTTTTTAAAAAAATAAGGGAAAATGCAGATTACTGTATTTTAGGTGGTTCTATTCTGTACTTGCTACCCTCAAGGCACAAATAATGCCCTTGCTAGACTGATGTCTTTCAGAAATCATTCAAGGAAGAGATGAGTGGTGGATGAAGGAAGATGGGTTACTTTAATTGCAGACTGCCGTCTTGCCATATTAAGCTTAGTAGAAGTGCCACACATTGAAGTTTAGGGGGAGGTGTCCTTTTCCCTACCCACTGTTTATTTATTTTTTTAAAGATTTATTTTATTTATTTATTTCTCCCCCTCCTCTCATTGTTTGCACTCACTGTCTGCTCTCTGTGTCTATTCATTGTGTGTTCTCTGTGTCTGCTTGGCTTCTTTTCACAGGAGGTACCAGGAACCGAACCCAGAACCTCCCATTTGGGAGGGAGGCACCCAAATGCTTGAGCCACATCTGTTTCCTGCTTGTTGTGTCTCTCTTTGTGTCTCCTCATTGTGTCTCCTCATTGTGTCATCTTGTTGCATCAGCTCACTGTGCCAGCTCCTCGCGTCAGCTCGCTGTCTTGCTCATCTTTAGGAGGCACTGGGAGCCAAACCTGGGACCTTCCAAGTGGTAGGCGGGCGCCAAACTGCTTGAGCCACATCCACGTCCTTTTTTTTTTTTTAGATATACCGTGTAATAAAGCTCAGATCCAGCCTGTGAATGCCCTTTGGGAAGCACCTCTGGGGCACTACTCTAAACTACTACTATTGTAGACAGCAGGATGTTAGTAGGACATACCCCAGTGTTTCCATGCTGTGGATGACATACTATTATTTCAATTTGGAGGGTCACTATTTACACACAAGCCCTTGCTAGTATTCCTTTACATAGTAATTTTACAGCCATGAGCCTCTTGTGAATAAAATACTGTATACTCACACTGGTATCAATAATAGCTCATGTAAAGAAGGGATGACACTTACTACTTGAAAACTATTTCAAAGTTAGTTCAAGTCAGAAGAGTGAAATGTCAAAGCAGATGAGGCTGTAGGCAGCATGAGCCTCAAACCATCTAAGCGTTGTGGTTTAAATCCACTTTACAGGTTACTTTCAAGAAATAGGAATTTCTAACAAGTACTGTTAAAAATATATTTTAGGTGCAGTTTAAGCTAAGTATGTTACACTCCAACTAAAACGTTTTAAAGATTTGAAAAGTTTGTACCCTAGTACCTGCTAAGCTTAGCTTCTGCTAAATGGCTAATACTGTTTTTGAAGGTATGAAATACATTTATTTTTAGATGGAAAGGCTGGCTTTGAAGGGTCAATGGTAGGCAAAACAAAAACAATCATTTTTAGGTCAACATCATACACTTTATAATAAACTCACATTTATATGCAAATTTCATGTTTCCAAACAAAAGGCAAAGAACCTCAAAGAATCTAAATATCTGCATAATCAACTACATTCAATAGTTAATGCTATTGTCCTGGTTCCCCACATTCTAAATCCAGAAGACAACTGTAAATGCCATCTCGCACATGGACTTCACTTTTAGAAGCTGGAGACCATGTGTAGTTCTGCACATGCCTGGGTTTCCACGGAACTGAACTGAGACTCTATTGTGTTCAGGCCAAATTGGCTAGAAGGAAGTCATCCATTGCTGTTTGAGTTTCATTGCTGGTGAAAAACAAACTCCCTAGGACTTCAAAACCAGAACTCATGGTCTGTGTTCCTGTACTATTCAACTAAATTTCTCTTTCTAGAGCAGGTAGATTTTTAGCAGTGGAAATCCCTTCTGTTTGCATTTCTGTATCAGATCAATCAGTGCTCATGGAAAAGCCAGAGTGTTTCAGAATACCACCTATAGGCAGATGAAAGCTCCTGTCTCAAAAGAAGTTTATCTCTCTGTGCCTGCACATCAAACACTTCAAACTAAGAAGTTAGCATTTCTTAGGACTGTAGGACTGTAAGACTGAGCAGAGGTGTCGGCAAGTAAAAAGTCAGTTTTCATGTCCAGGGATTGCAAGACTGGTTCAGTGTTCATATTGCCAAGTTCACGCTCTTCTGTTTGAGTTTGGATATTGGAGCCTGAAAAGAACTTTTCAATATCAAAATCTGTTCTGGGATTCTGGGTTGGGCCACGTGGGAGCTGAGTGTCGGGTCAAGTGTTTATGTCAGACAAAAGACTGCGATTATCAAATGTCTGACCCAGCAGGTTACTTGACAAGATGTTTTCTAAATCGCTGAATAAATCTATGGTTTGGGTCTGATTATGTCATGTTTTGTGAAGGAAGCATACTTTCTGTTCACTCAAGTTTATAATTGGTGCAGATTTCTCAATATTTTGATTTAATGTCTTCAGGTCGTTCTGAGGTAACAAACCATGAGTTACAGTCTTTGTTACCAAACTGTTGCTTATAATATTGTCTGTAGAAACCCTGTATGATGAATGGACATTCTCAAAAATGTCTCCACAAATCACCGCTTGGTCCACATGTGGAAGTTTGCGCTCCTCTGGTTTGAGTTTCTCTAGAGATCCCACCTGACTGGAAACAAGCATCTGTCTGAGGGGTTATCAATGAAGTTACTTTAAAACTTCAATGTTGGAGTGTTGAACACTAATGGGAAGCAAAACTTGAGGACCAAATGTCAAGTCAGTTTGAGAACAAGACAGCACAGAGGAATCTAGGGCAGCCCACTGTGCAGAAGGTATAAAGATCTGTGAGGCATAAGACAGCTCTGTCTGCACATTGAAGAAATGCTGCTCTTCTGACACATGTTCCCTAGATGTTGTCAAGAAGTAGGTGGACTTTTACCCAAGTTCACCTGAACACCTGTACTAACTGGCTCAACAGCAATGGGATTCACAATCTTTGAGAGAGGTAGGCTCTCCTGAAGAGAGCAAGCCTCTGAACCTAGGCCAAAGATCAGGGTTCCTATGGACAAGGGAAGTAAGTGGACGGTGACCATGGCTAAGCCCTGATGCTCAACACTGATGACCATAGCCTGGGCAGAGGAGTCCACCGTAAGCACAAACACAGGTATAGGAGAGAACTGTGTGACAGGCAGTTTAACTAAAGTAAAGCCACTTTGGGCTTTGGTAAAAGCAACTTCTGAGGATATCTTGGAGCTCTGCATGTCTTTTCAAGTCCCATTCAGTGCCATATGAATTGCTGCACTTACTACATTTATGCTTCTTTTCAGCATGCATTTTCATAAAATGTCTTTCCCCAAATGGGGGACACTCAGGCCTCTGCTTTCACAAGCTGCTTTCTGCTGATGCCTCTAGTTATGTTTGGTAAGTCATAAGAATGCCCACTAGATTTATACCATCTGTGTTTCATCCCCAGAGAAGCATACCCAAGACGAGTGAAATACCTGCAGGCTGTGGCTCTTGACCAGGTGCATGTTGAGCACGGGGCTGTTGGGTGGCTATTTTCTCAGGGCAGGTCTTTACAGGTTTATCTGGCAAAGACTCAGCAGAATTTAGGGTTTTATGTTGCCATTGCCATCATTTTCAACCCATATGTCCCCATTCCAAATTTCAGGATCCCATTCCATTCCAATCAAAGTTCTCACTTTAACAGCAGACACCCTGCAAAGTTGGGAACTTAGTTTACCTTGTAAATCAGTCACTTGCACAATGTGATTTGGGGTCTGGTTTTCAAAATCTCAAGTCTGAAGCTACATGAAATAAGAATTTCTTTCAGGGCACACATACAAATTTTCACTTCCTTCATGTGGTATTTAAATTGCAAATTTGAAGCTTTCAGCTCATCCTTTTTGTTTATAACTATATCTAGCATATTAAGAACAACCAGCCAACATCATTCTATCCTTTAACTCCACAAAACTCTCTTAAGGTGTCAAAAACACTCTCACCCAGAGCCTTGTCTTTTATAAGCATTTGAGTGGCCATATTCAGTGGTGATATTTCACGTTTCTTTATTGCCAATTCACACCATAGACTATCAGTACCCTCTTGATTCTTATAAATAAAAACATTAGTGTCTTTGAATCTAACCAGAGTAGAGAAACAATTCCCAAAACTTCAGAACCATTTCAGAAATCTTATCCTTAAGATTCTGTTTCTCCAGAACCACTTCTAGTACCAAAGCTTTCTTAGTTAGTGTTCTCTAGGGAAACAGAACTGACAGGAGAGATCTGTAAAAATTATGAGATTTTATAAAAAATTGTCTCACATGACTATGGGGATGTCATGTGAGACAAGTTCCATAGGGTAGGCTGCAAGCTAGGAAATCCAATGAAAATTTTCAATAATTCCCCAGGAGAAGCTAGCTGACTGAAGTAGAAAGGAAAAGTCTCTCTCTCCTGAAATTATCATTTCTCCTTTTAAAGGAGATTAGATTGATCTTCAACTGATTGGATGAGACATGTCTCATTGTTGAAGTTCTAGTTACATCAATTATGCAAGAAAAAGAAAAAGCATCCAAATTGGAAAGAAAGAGACAAAACTTTCCATTTTAGCAGACGACATGATCCTATATATGGAAAATCCTGAAAAATATACAAAGCTCCTAAAGCTAATAAATGAATTCAGTAAAGTGGTGGAGTACTATATGAACACTCCAAAATCAGTAGTGTTTCTATGCACTAATATTGAACAATCTGTAGATGAAATTTTTTAAAAATTGTTTTACAATAGCAACTGAAAGAATCAAATATCTAGGAATAAATCTAACCAAGGACGTAAAAGACTTGTACATAGAAAACTGCAAAGCATTGCTAAAAATAAATCAAAGAAGACCTAAATAAATGAAGGAATTTGGTATTCATGGATTGGAAGACTAAATATTGTTAAGATGTCAGTTCTGCTGGATGAATTGGAGGGTAGGTATTGGCCACAACTCTGCTGAGATTCAGGGCTCAATTGGCATATGAACAGCTGGAAGATTTAAATCTCTGGGACATATATTTAATGGGTATAGTGCTAGTTGTAGGTTCAAATAAAAGGGGCAGATGAACCATGTGTAGGAAAATTATAAATGAGTCTAACTCTGATACATTGGGGAGATTGTTTATCATATATTCCAAGGTAAGGCCCACCAACAGGATGCCAATTTCTGGGGTTGTCTGCCCTGCCTATAGTATATAGATATCACTAGAGCCCTCCGGGTCACCCTTGTTTAAGGCAGTATTTACTGTGGTAGTCAGTGAGATCCTCCTGAGACATGCATAAGCATAACCTCTGGAATAAACTCCCAACTCACTTTGAAATGTTTTAACAACAACAAAAAACTCATTTGTATTTAATATTTCCCCCTTTTGGTCAAGGTCTTTTTCCAAATGCATTGCTAGTTAGCACTTGGTAACAATCCCTCATCAATGCAATCCCTATCTAACTTCCAACAGCCTTGCTTGCAGAAATGGAAAATCAAATGATTACATTTGGAACTATAAGGGACCACAAATAGCCAATGCTTTCTTGAAAGAGAATGTGAAAGTTAGGTAATATGTCAAATTGGCCAGGTGATGGTGTCCCATTGTTTGGTTAAGCAAAAAGTGGCTCGATTGTTACTGTGAGAACATTTGGTGGACTTAAATCATCAGTAAGTTGATTGCATCTATGGCTGATTATATCTACAATCAACTGAGATTGCCTTCAGCAGTGAGACATGTCTCATCCAATCAGTTGAAGATCAAAGTAATCTCCTTTAAAAGGAGAATTTGTCATTACTTTTCATGTGTTTGCATTTTAGTATCAGTAAGAACTAAGAAGTGCAGTTACATAACAAAATATAATCCATTGTATTGACATTTATAATTACTCATATGATTAATTTTACCAGAGCTCTTCATTTTTTTATGTTGCTTTGATCTACTGTATATTGTCTTTCCTTTCAGGCTGAAGAACTCTCATTTAACATTGCTTGTAAGTCAGAGTTAACGAACTCTCTCAGCTTTTGTTTATCTGGGAATGTCTTAATCTTTCCCTCATTTTTGAAAATAAATCTCACCAGATATAAAATTCTTGGTTGACAATTGTATATGTTCTGCACTTTAAATATATCATACTGCTGCCTTCTTGCCTCCATGGTTTCTGATGAGAAATAACTCCTTAATCTTATTGGGATTCCCTTGTATATAACTTGTTGCTTTTCTAGGGTAACTTTCAGATCTCTCCTCTCGTCATTGGCATTAAACAGTTTGATTACTATGTGTCTGGGCACGGTCTCTATGAATTTATCATGTTTGGGGTTTGCTGTGTCTTTCATTAAATTTGGGCAGTTTTCTACCATTATTTCTTTGGGTATTCCTTCTGCCCCCTTCTCTCTTTCATCTTCTTCTGGGACTCCCATAATGCTTATATTGGTACACTTGATTGTGTCCCACATGTATCTTAGGTTCTGATTGACCTTTCTTATTCCTTTTTTCTGCTCTTCATCCTGAATCATTTCAGTTGTCTTGACTTTGAGATACTGATTCTTTCTTCTGCCACCTCAAATCTGCTGTTGAGGTTGAGGGGATTTTTTAATTTGTTATTGAGTTCTTCAACTGCAGTATTTCTCTGGAGAGATTCCCATATTGTTCATTTTTCCTCATATCCTTTAGTTCTTTCTCCCTGTTTTCCTTTATCCCCATAAGCGCATTGTGAATCATTTTTTAAAAAGTCTCTGTCCAGTGGGTCCAAAGTCTGGTCCTCTTCATTTCTGGCTTCTGGATTTTTATCTTGTTTCTTTGCATGGGCCATCATTTCCTCTTGTTTGTCTTGTTACCATTTGTTGCAAACTGTACTTTTTAATATTTAAAGTATTAACTCTGGGATTGAGTCCCTCATCTTTCTGTTCTTTAAGTTTGTATCACCTAGTGACATGACAGATATTTTCTTGAATGCCAGGAGCTAATCAAAACAGACAAATCAAGGCAAAAAGTACTTTGATTGCCTTTACAAATTGGCTCTTTTTTGGCTGGTGGTCTCCTTTAGAGCTTAGTCCTCCTGTCAAGATCAGCCTGAAGCAAATGGAGGTGCAGGGTCCTCTCTCTGTGATCTGAGTGGAGCTGGAGCCATGGAACCTGGTTCCTTACCTGGGCATATGCTTACTAGAGGATTTAGGAATTTCACATTAACAGCGTACAGGAGTTTGAGTAAACACCCCCTCTATTCCCTTTGAAATAGACCTCCTCCCACTCCTGGTCTCTTTCCAGTGACAATGCAGATAGTCCTTTGCCCCAGGCTCAACTTAATTGTTTCTCACACTGTCACAGATGTCTGCTAGTGGATTTTCTGCTCTCAAGACAAACTCTGGGAGGGTAAGCCCCAGGCAGAGTCCCAAGATCAGTTTCTCAGACTTCCACCCAATAGATTGGCTCTGACATTCATGGACCCCTGTATGCATGCAGGGGCCACTCTGCTCCCTCTGGAACAGGGCCTTGGATCCACAATGGGAGTGTAAGCTGGTTCCACCCTGTATGTTGAGGGGAGGGAAGGGGTTAGGAAGCCAGGGGTTGCTTCTTTGGCTTTTGAAGCTGCGTTTTCTTGATTAAGCATTTTCTGGCTAATGCAGCCCTTTAAGTGTTTTCTGTAGTCTTAAGGAAAGTTGGTCTCTTTTTAAGATTCCTTTGTCACCTTTGCTCAAAGGGGGTTGGAACATTGGTTATTGTATTAGTCAGCCAAAGGGGTGCTAATGTGAAATACCAAAAATGGGTTGGTCTTTATAAAGGGTATTTATTTGGGGTAGAAATCCACAGATACCAGGCCATAAAGCATAAGTTTCTTCTCTCACCAAAGTCCATTGCCACGTGTTGGAGCAAAACAGTTGCTGACGTTTGCCAGGGTTCAGGCTTCTTGGGTTCCTCTCTTCCCAGGGCTGCATTTCTCTCCGGGCTTAGCACCACTGGTTCCTCTACAAGGTCAGCTGTAGACTATCAGGTGAATGGCTCGCTTCTCTTCTCCTGGGGCCTTCTCTCCAACATCAAAACTCCAACATCAAAACTGCTTGTCAAAAAACTGCTTCCTCTGTCCTTTGCCATGCCTTTTATATTCGATTCCCCACCCACCAAAGGGGTGGGGCTCAACACCCTACTGACGTGGCCCAGTCAACGCCCTAATCATAACTTAATCATACCCAGATTAACAGATCAGTTTATAAGCATGATCCAATTATATTTTTGGAATTCATAATTACATCAAACTGCCCATCTGTAACAGCTATCCTCAGAGCTGCCCTCCTGACCCCCCAGTGATCTGAAGGAGTTTGAAGAATTAGTTCTTTATGTCCCAACTTGGCACCAGCAAGCTATGCTAGGAGCCAGAGCTCCAGTCCCCCCTGATACTGGCCATGAAACTGGGGGAAAGAGGATGGTAGCTGCTGCAGGGAGGGTGAAGCTCACTGGTATTTATTGCAATATACCATCCTCTTCCTTCTGCTCTTCCCTGGTTGCTGCACAGTGTTCCCTTAGACTCCAGAGTTTCAAAGTAGGTGATTTAGGCATTTCCTGCCAGTTCAATAGTTGTTTTGGTGGAAGGACTGATTCCTGAAGCTTCCTACCCTGCCATCTTCCCACAATTCTCTGTACTCATTTATGAAAAATGATTTTGCTGGTTATGGAATTCCAGGTTGATGGGGTTTTTTTCCTTTCTTTTTAAATGAGAAATCAGTGGTCATTCTTACCTTTGTTTGCCTGTTCAGCCCTATACAATGTGGGAAGGGCTACAGAAGGATGTGAGTTTCAGGAAATTGGAATCATTGGAGGTCATCTTGGAGGCTGGCTACGACAGTTTCTACCTTTCTGTTCCCAAAGATCCACAGCCTTAGCACATGCGAAATATGATCATCCTCTTTAATGGCTCCCAAATATTTTATCCCTTAGAATATTAGCTCAAAGTTCAGAATCTCATCATCTAAACTGTGTCTAAGTGTCTTGGATCCTTTCAGATATGATTCCTTGAGAAAAGTTCCTGAAAATTTGTGATCTAAAGGGAAATTATCTGACTCCCTCACACTCAAATACTATAACAAAACAGGTGTAAGATTAATATTATAGACTTTTCTGTTCAAAAAGGAATGAAATGGGAGGCATGCAGGAGTTACTGGCTCAGAATTCTGAAATCCAGCATGGCAGTAGATGACAGTTACTTGATTACGACTCTAGGCCAAGGAAAAATACTCCATAGCTCATGGATCCTCCCTCTGGACTCTTGGTTTTGCCTTTATAGCCATTTTTCTTACTCAATGAAAGGTAGCATGTGTTGGCAACAGAGAATTTTCTTTGCCCACTTTCTGTTTTTAGAAGGCTAGGGTCCAAAAGTCACATTTATACTGTTTCTGTCCTTTTTGGTCCATGTAAGCAGTGTTTCTACCAATAAAATTATTGTTAAAACTTTCTGCATGTCTTATGGTCGTATGAGACTTACTGGATTTTACTCCATTAAATAAAAAGCTACACCTGCAAATCTTTCCAAGATAAGGCCTTTCCTGAGGGCTTCTGCTGAGAATGAAGTGGGGTTGTGCACTTGAGCTTCTTAAAAGCCCCTTTGTCTGATGGAATGGTTCTCTAAGGCACAACTTTAGATCTTCTCATCTAATTTTCAGTTACACCTTTGGCTCCATCTTTAGACCATATTTTCCTGAGGGTGCGCTAGATTTTTTTCTGGAAGCCATTTTTTTTTTAAATGTACTGGATAAACATAAAATTTTTTTTGAATCAAACAATATGTTACACAATATATTTGGTTCATAGTAACGCATTCATACAGTATTTGTCCTTTTGTGTCTGGCTTGAAGCCATTTTTAAATTTTACTATCATTTGTTCTCTGAATATTTATACCCAACAATTCCTGGCTTCTTTTCATTTAACATGCTTTTCTCTAGATTCTCTCTCTCCTCTCACATTTTAATTTGAGCAGTAAGAAGAAACCAGGTAATACCTTAGAACTCCAAGATTATCAAAGGTTGACCATCACTCAATGCTTTAAAACAAAAAGCTAAATTTATTTCTTAATTAAGTAAGGGAGCCATAATGTTCTAGAACAGTCTTAATGAGTAAAGTTAACTTTTGAGCTTATATGGTTTTCCGAAGCATCATTTTTGGGGGATTACACTGATTACAGAGGCAGGAAGAAGTTGACATTAGCCTTAGAAATTTGTTTTGTGCTGGATACAGAATCGTGTTTACTAAAGTATATTTTCAATCAGTAATTAGACAGATTTAAAACCAAGTCTGGTGTATATTTTATCATAGCTGTAAAACTGTCATAGATCAATGGGACAAATTTACAACCAGGCCTAGTAGTTATTTGTCACTTTATTTTCAAACTATTTTATTTTCAAACTATATAATCTCTAAAGCACTTTCAAACTCAAAACTTCAGTGATTCTAACTCCCTTTATATTTTTAGAAATTTTACCATTTTACCTTTCTATTTTTCTGTTTTTATTTCTATATTTCTATTTCTATTTTTCAATTTTTACTATCTCACCCTTTCTTTTCAAACTTATATCATTTCTCTCACGTACCCAGTCACATTTCTTTAAATTAAAAATCTCTTTAAAACCATAATAATCCAATTTTTTCTTTTTTTATTAGAGAAGTTATAGGTTTACAGAAAAGTCATGCATAAAATACATAAAATAGAGTGGCCATACCCCACCCTATTATTAACACCTTGCTTTGCTGTGGTATATTTGTTACAATTCATGAAAGAACAATTTTATAATGGTACAGTTAACTCTAATTGTACTATTAACTATAGTCCATCATTAACAATAGAGCTCACTGTGTGGTACAATCCAATGTTTCTATTAAATTTTTATTCTAATAACATATATAGAACCTAAAGTTTCCCCTTTTAGCCACATTCATATATATAATTCAGTGCTTTTAATTACATAGGCAGTGTTTTGTGCTAGCATAACTACCCTCCATTACCAGAACTTTACAATCAACCCAGATAGAAACTTTGTACAACTCAAGCATTAACTCCTCATTCCTTAGCCCTAACCTGGCTCCTGGTAACCTATACTCCAGATTCTGACTCTCTTTTCTATTCATATTGTTTGCAATCAGTGAAATCTTACAATATTTGTCCATTTGTGTCTGGCTTATTTCACGCAACATAATGTCTTCAAGGTTCATCCGTGTTGTAGAATGCATGAGAACTTCATTCTATTTTATAGCTGAAAATTTTCCATTGTATTTATATATTATATTTTATTTATCCATTCATTGGTTGATGGACACTTGGGTTGCTTCCATCTTTTGGCAATTGTGAATAATGCCACTATGACATCAATGTTTAAATATCTATTCGAGTCCCTGCTTTCAATTCTTTAAGGTATATAGCTAGAATTGGGAGGGCTGGGTCATATGGTAAGACTATACTTAGCTTTCTGAGGAACTGCCAAACTGTCTTCCACAGTGGCTGCACCATTTTGCATCATCTCCCCCCAGCAATGAATGAGTGGTGTTACTATTTCTCAATATCCTCTCTATCTCATGTATTTCATCTATGGAAATATCTTTTCACACAGATAGGTACTACTAAATACTGATGTCAATCTGCAAACATGTTATTTTAATTGAGTGTAATCATTGCTTCAAATACATTTATAAAATTCTGTTAGGTTCTTCTCTTGATATTTGCCTTTTAGCATGTCATAATATTGCAGGTTAATCACTTCCAATTGAAGGTTATATGGAAGCTTCTCAACAGCACAGTTAAATGGAGATAGAAATATGGAAATTTCCTTTGCACTTACACTGAGGTCTGTAAAATACTCCTGGAACTCTAGATTTAGCCTGGAAAATACATGTTGCAATTTTGGGAATGAAGGTCTCACTTCTTGTTTTAACTTTTGATGGAATAGGAAATGTATAAAAGAGTTTGATATTATTTATAATTCAAAATTTGATATAATGAAAATGATGATACTGCAATATAATTGCTGCATATAAGCACTGTAAGTTTAGGTTGAATTCATTAAGAAACACATCAAGTCTGCAGCAAAAGCTAATTTCCAAAGCATTCAGGGTTTAACCACAGTGACTGAGTACAGTTCTTCCTCATCCAGTAAAATTTCAGTTTCATTCCTGAGCTCAAAAAAATCACAATAAATCTTTACCACTGCTGTCACTGAACTGCTCTGTAGTAAGGCAAGTCATGATGTTCAGTTTCTACTTCTGATCAAAATCACAGAACTGGTGATAGTTATGAGGGTGAGTGAACTTCACAGTTGAAACTATTGGTTCAATAACATATGATAGATTCAATTATTTTCTGAAAATTATATGCCTTATAATAATGCAGTGAATGACCAGAGAACTTAAACACCTCAGGCTTACACAAGTTTTGTAAATTTTTCTATCTCCACTCATATTTTACCACCATTAGTGGTGAAAAATTTTGGTAGATTCTACTTCAGTTTGTGAATTAATGTTTTCTCAAATCCTTTAAAAATATTAATACCTGTAGTTGTTTCACACAATGTAGTCATAGAAGTTAATTCTTCAGTCACTTCAAGTTCCTTGAATGGAAGATAGCAACTGCAGTTATTAGTAACATCTGTAGATTCATCAAGATGTAAGGAAAACCACTCAAAATCATTTACCAATTTTTTTAAATTGAGTATTGACATTGCTCCAAATGTCCTCAACTCTTTTAGCAATTATTCTTGTCAAAAAGGTTAATAATCTTCTTAATGTAAACCCATTTAATGGAAAGACCATTCTTAGCTCCTAGATTTACAAAAACAGATGGCAGGCCATACTTTGCTGATCCCTGGATAAGAATATTGACCCAAAGAAGTTCCTTTTGCTTACAATGTAGACAATTTGTAAGCTCACAATCCAGGAAGACAATGGCTTTGATCCATTTATCTAAAACTTGTGAAATCATCACAAATGGGTGTTGACTTATATTGTTTTTTTCATAATGTACCTTTATGAATATTAATCAAATGAGGCATATAATTCTTATCTTACAGCTTTTTTATAATTATAAAATCCTAAATTTATTTAGAAATTAAATGGAAATAAAATGGCAAAGATATTTTACAAAAATCTAATTTAATATAACAGATAATTTTGTTTTATTGAAACCAAAATGCTGCTTGTTTAGACAGTATAATTCCAGCTCCTATAGAATATTAAAAATTAACATGTCTCTATTTCCATGTACTCTATGATAAATCAATTCTACCAAGGTCTTTTTCTCTGTTAACTGTGTTAATGTTGACTTCTCTTTTCTCATTAACCTATACAATTAAGGTAATATTACTAGAGCTTATAAATAAACAAATGCATGCATTATGATCACCAGGCTATTATTGGTGCTCATGCAATTAATTAGTGATTTTGAGATTATTATCAATATGAGAATAAACCAAGTAATTAATAAAAAACTAAAAAGTTATTCTAGAGAATTCACAAACTCTCCGTTTTTGAAAAACTGATTTAGATTGTGCTAATGTCAATAGCAGAAGAATCTAGACATGATTTCAAAAGGTAGTTATCCTGGGAAGCAGATTTGGCTCAAGTGGTTGGGCATCCATCTACCATATGGGAGGACCCGGGTTCGATCCCTGGGACCTCCTGGTGAAAAAAAGGCAAGCAGGCAAGCTGGGCCCATGTGGCGAGCCACGCAACAAGATGATGACATAACAAAAGAGAGATGCAGGGGAGAGTCAAGGCAAGACGCACCAGAAACCAGGAACTGAAGTGGCGCAAGGGACAGGGTGCCTCTTTCCCATATCGGAGGTCCCTAGAATTGAATCCTGGTGAAGCTTGCAGGAGACAAATAAGAAGAGAAGGCAAGAAACAGACACATAAGATCACACAGTGAATAGACACAGACAGCAAGCAGGGGCAGGGGGGGTAGAACTCATAGAACTGTACACCAAAAAGAAAAAATAAAGTTTATATATATAAAAAAGGTAGTTATCCATATGCAATGGCCAGTCCTTCCTTGCGCTTGAGATTATTTAAATTTTTTTATGATTTTGAATTACAATAAATGCTTGGTAAATCATCTGCTGATCCTTCTTTGGATGGCATGGCATATTTTGAAAATGCCTTTCACAAATTGGAAAAAATAAATATTTAAAAAATCATATCACTTCATAACTTTCTCTTCTCAGCTTTTTTGCCATAAAATGTCTTTGGGCTAAATGAATTTGAACACTTGCCCTGTCATTTACTGAGAAAAATTGCTTGTCTGTGTCTCTGTTTCCTCATTTATAAAATAAAAATAATAAAGCCTGACATGCAATTATTGTACGGGCTAAATGAGAAAGCATTTGAAAGTCTGTGTAACATAACACATGCCAAAAATATTAGTTTCCTTCCTTCCTCGACACAAGTGAATAAGTAACAAAAAAGAAGATTTAGCTCATTTTGATTTGAAATACTCCTTTAAAAAGTTGCAATGACTTTGCTGCCACAGATCCATGAGCATGTGAATTTTAAAGTTTGATGTGTTTTTCTAAAAATTACTTTGAAGTTTTTAGTAATTCAGTTGCATAGTAAAGAAATAGCTCAAGACATAAGCCATGTTTTTGATATCCCACATTAAAACACTCTATTTAAACACTTTCTCAGGTACTATTTTGCTCAGTCAGTTGAGGAAGATTGCGGGAACAGACTGCTGAAGACTGTTCTTCCTTTCATGTAGTGTTAACATTGATTGGGTATAAATGCTTCAGAGTAATATGGATGACGTAATGTAAGGTAAGCTAGCAATCATCTAAACATGGTATAAATTCAATTATAATTGTGCATATTACAAGACATAATTAGGCAAAAATTAGGTTATGATTTCAGTTTATGTAATTACTGCCATAAAAATATATTATAAAATTGGAGTTAAGTACTGAGATAGTTTTTTTCTGGGTTTTTCTTATCCAATTCTCTGTTATAGACTTTGCTTCCCATAAGAGGCTTTCTGTTCCCCTTTTAAAAATCACAGTACACACTTTGATGTGCAATTTCTTCTGCTTCAAAAGAGCAAATACATCAGGAAGGAAAAGATAATGACAATATCAGTATTTAGATAGTGTGGGCAAGACTAAGAGGCACTTCCTTTCAGCTCCTCTTTGACTTTGAGTCACTTAAACTCTTCCTGAAAATAATTTTTGTCAATATAGCTGTATGATGTGGATACCAACCAAATTAAAATTGTTAAAGCCTTAATACATTCCTTAAGAAGTTGTGAGAATAAACCAAGATAATATTTCTGATTATATTAATTTTAAGAAAGAATGAAAATAATAAGTATATGACATTTTGTAGTCTTTGATCAAGGAAAAAAAAGGGCAGCAAGTTGAAAGAGTGTTGTATTTCTCTTCCTCTGATATTGTACTTACAGCCTACTAGCCTTAAGCACCGCATATTGGTATTATCAGCACATAAAAATAAAGGTGCTGAAAACTGCCAATATTCTAAAGAATAATTAGAAAAGCTTGACTTTAAAAAATGACAAACGGACTAATAGATAACTAACATAAGTTTTAGGGTTAAAAGTGATTGCTATGCTTTCTTGAGTGGCGTCTTTTGAATCTCTTAAAAATTCTTCTCTTATTTAACACAGTTTTCAACACATTACCCCAAACTTTAAATGCCCATGCCAGAAGCACAGCATGAAATATGTTCTATGTTTGTCTTTCCCGAAATTCCAATCATATCAGGGTAAATATGTTCTCCTTTTCTAAAATCATTTGACAGAATCCAATCCTCTGGATTCAGATTCACTTAAATGTATTATCACAACCTTGTTTTTAAAGGTTATTTGATATCAAGAACTAACGTCTTTTAAAAACTTTTTTGTTTGGTTTTTGTTAATCTGATTTCCTTTTGAGCAAAATCTTACAACTCCTTTGACTAAAGGACACTTGCCTTATTAAGACTAAAAAAAGTTATTTGGTTCTTATTCAAACTTAACATAAGTGAGTTATGAGCTCAGTCGTTACTCTGTTGTTTGGTAATTATAACAACACAAAAAATTATTTCAGCATTTATTTAGGGTTTAAAGTACTTTTGAAAGTTTTTTTTTTAAGACGCACATTCACTTTATTGATACTGATTATGCCCATTTTGTGATAAAGAAAAGAAGAAAGACTTGTTTGTGGTCACATAGTTCCTTTTGGTCAGAAGAAACAGTGTCCAGGTCTTCGGATTCTCAGCTCCACTCTTTCCACAAGACTTCACCGCCAAGTCCGACCTCAACTCATTTTGTTGCATGGTTTCCTTTTCATGTCCCAGGGTTAGCAAGGGTGACGCAGCTGTCTGTGTTTGTGCAGCTGAGGGAAGTGAAGGAAAGGGGTCACCAGGGTCGAGATGCCAGCGGAACTCTCACGGAGCTGCTGCTCAGCTCTTTCAGCCCTCACGCCTTGAAAACACGCTCCTTCAAAGTAACTCCTTCCATTCCGCGTATTCAAGGGTGGAAAAATCTTGTGGAGGTTAATAAACCTAAAGGGAGCCTCAGTTTTACGTGAGAAGTTTGCAAGGATGGAAAGGGGTAAAGTGCGTCTTAATGTGCCTTTTACAGGTATTCAAGAGGTGGTGACAGATAATGAACGTGATCATAAGTAATTAATAACTGTCTCCGCAGATGAGAGAGGATAAATAATGGATGGTGATTATGGTTTCCCCATTTTCTGCTGTCTGAACTATTGATAAGAATACTTTCTTCATAAATATAGTGGGAGAGTATATAAAAATTCCTTCATAACCACTTGCACTCCTAAACTGTGTGGCTAGGGAAGTGTTTATATAAAACTAATGAAGGCCTTAGAACTTGTCAGCACTAGACAGAGCTGACCTATTACCCTACAGAAACATGCAAAAGAAACGTGTGTTCTCTGAAACGAAAACTAAGGCAAAATATAAACGGAGAACCATCAAAGCAAAAAAAAAAAAAAAAAAAAAAAAAAAAAAAAAAAGTCATCTCAATCAAATGTGAGTCACTTCCCATAACTTTCTTGGATTTTAGAAGTGGGGATCCCTCCCTCATGTTTGGGTAGCAGTTTGGAAAGCACCATTTTTAGGCACATTCTAAAGTTCCAAGAGATTTCTTTCCAGAGCAAAACCAGTAAAATGGGTTTGTCCACTAGAATACCTGCTGTTAAGATTGGACTATAATAGATAATTGTAGTAATTAGCAACATTAAGCTTTATTTACATAATAGCAAATATCAATATTTAAAGACTCATGTGCAATATTATATGCATTTGATCCTACAACTCTGAACTAATGCCTTTCTTGGATAAAATTTTAGCAAAAAGCATTCCTTTCCAAAGAATAATAACAGCTTTCTATATATGCATAGCACTTTGCAATTCAATTTTTTCCTATGGAGTATTTTACTTACTGTACTGTCAGAATTTAAGTGCTGTGGAGAATATACATTTCTGAAATTTACTACATAATCCACATACCATACAATTTACCCATTTAAACTGTACAATTAAACAGTTTTTAGTGTGTTCACAGAATTGTGCAACCATCACTACAATTTTAAAACACTTTCACCAAAAATGTTCTAAAATCTTGTACTCACTAGCAGCCTCTCCCCAATCTCCACCCTTCTGACCCCTCCAACCCTAGGCAACCATTAATATACTTTCTGTCTCCATGGATTTGCCAAAACTGAATATTTCATGAATGGAAATAGACAATGTGGCATCTTTGAGACTGGTTTTCTTTCACTTAACATAATGTTTTCTAAGCTCATCTATGTTGTACCAGTTTTCAGTACTTCATTCTTTTTTTTATTGCCAAATAGCATTCCATGGTATGGAAATATTTTGTTTACTCATTCATCCATTAATGGGCAATCGTGTTGTTTCAGTTTTTTGGCTGGTATAAATAATGCTACTATGAATAATGATGTACAAGTATCTGTGTGGAGATATGTTTTTATTTCTCTTGGTTATATACCTAAGAGTGGAATTGCTGAATCATAGAGTAACTAGGTTTAAATTTTTGAGGAACTGCCAAACTGTTTTCTAAAATGGATGTACCATTTGACATTCCCACCAGCAATGTATGAAGGTTCCAAATCCTCCACAGCCTCAGCAACACTTATTATCTTTAAAAAAAATTTTAATAATAGCCATCCTAGTGGGTGTGAAGTAGTCTTTCATTATGGTTTTGATTTGCATTTTCCTAATGGCTAATTATGTTGAGTATCTTTTCATGTGCTTATTGGCCTTTTGTACATCTTCTTCTGGGGAAATGTTTATTTAGTTCCAGTGCCCATTTTTAAATTGGCTTATTTATTTATTTTTTATTATTGAGTTGTAACAGCTATTTAATACAAGTTATCAGGCATATGATATGCAAATATTTTCTCTCAACCTGTGGGTTGTGTTTTCAGTTTCTTAATAATGTAGTTTGTAGAACAAAAGTTTTTAATTTTGATGAAGCCCAAAGTATCTATTTTTGTTGTTGCTTGTGCTTTTGGTGTCATGTCTAAGAAGACTTTGCCTAATAAGAGGTTATGAAGATGTACTCCTATGTTTAAGAATTTCATAGTTTCAGCTCTTACATTTAGGTCTATAATCCATTTTGAGTTAATTTTTATGTGTGGTATAAAAAAGGAGCCCAACTTCATTCTTTTACATGTGGATACCTTGGTGTCCAGCACCATTTGTTGAAAAGACTATTCATTCCCCATTGAACTGTCTTAGCACCGTGTTAAAAATCAGTTGATCAAGATGGCAAAGTGAGATGCTTCAGGCTCCATATGCAGAATCTTTGAACAACCAGCAATAACTGGCAGAAACATCTTTCTCAAAGCTCCAGAAAACAAGGACTTGCGGTGAGTGCTGCCTCAAGAAAAAGGCCAGTTAAAAAGAGTAGGTTCTTGGGGTGCCCTGGTTGGCCTCCCCCCACCCCTCACCAGCTTAGCACAGAGCTGGCCCACACTCCTACTAGGGATTCCTGGTCCTGGTTCTGGAAGGAGCAGAGTATCCTTTGTGCACATATTAGGAGCATATAAATCTTTCACAATCTGTCAGTAGCTGGAGGACTGGACCAGGACGCTCATTGAATACTTGCCATCACAGATCTTGCCCTGTTTATAGAGGCAGTTCAAAGAGCAATCCTACACATCTCTGTTGGAAAGCAGTGAAGTGGCTGCCTGGAGCAAGGGATTGCTGGCTGTAGAACACAGTGCAGTGCCTGGAACCATGAGAAAACTATTTCTTAGGGAAGAGGGGACATTTGTAGCCATGTAAAGAGGGGAATTTTAGGGCCACATGAACATGTGCAAGAAAAGACTGCCTGGGCTGAAAGCATCAGGAAAGCCTCTTTGCTTTAACCTGGAGCTCTTTTCTAAACTCATTGTACGAATAAGCTCTGAAGGAGAGCACTGGCTCAGGTCAATCTGTAAAGACAGGGAAAGCTGTTTTCTCTTTTTCTTTCTTTTTTTTTTCTTTTTTTTTTTTTGGTTAACTCCTGACATTCAAGGAGAGTTCTGTCACAACACTAGCTGGATACCACCTTGAGGAACAGACACTGCAGAGTCTAGATTCCAGTGATAATATTACAATATCAACATGTTCAAGTTTCAATAAAAGCTTACAAAATATACAAAGATTTTTGCCCAGGCAAAGGCAAAAATTAAAGCTTTAGAAGCCATCAGTAAGGAGAACCAGATCTGGGACATACCAGAAAAAGATTTTTAAAAATGGTCCTAAATATGCTCAAAGAGCTAAAAGAAAAATGGACAAAGAACTGAAGGAAATCAAGAAAATGACAGATGAACACAAAAAGAATATCAATAGAGAGGTGGAAATTATGAAAAGGAACTAAACAGAGCTGAAGACCACAGAACAAGTTAAAAATTCTCTAGAGAGTTTCAACAGCAGATTGGGTCTGGCAGAAGAAAGAATTAGTGAACTTAAAGATAAATTAATTGAAATCAACCTTTCTGAAGAGCAGTGTATTAGTCAGTCAAA
>JAQZBX010002223.1:27113-74087 GCA_029593785.1 Cabassous unicinctus
TAGCTATAGGCTGGTATAGGGCTTATCTCTCTTTCTGGGGTTCATTTCTCTCCAGGCTCAGCTGCTCTGGTCTCTTCACAAGGTCAGCTATAAACTATCAGGCAGATGGCACATCTCTCTCCCCAGGGCCTGTGCCGTGTCTATGGAGCTGTCTATCTTCTCTGTGTATCTACTTCTGAGTTTTTGATTAAGTGTATGTTTATATAGCCCACCAAGGGGGTGGGGACTCAACCCCATATGCCTAATTATGTGGTCAAATCAAAGCCTTAATCTTGATTTAATAAAGTGAAAGTGAAACCTCTGAATTTAATACAATCATGCCCAGAGAAACAGACCAGTTTACAAACATAATCAATATCTCTCTTTGGAATTCATAAATAACATCAAACTGACACAATCAGAAAGAAGAAAGAATGAAGATAAGTGATGAGAGCCTGGGAAATCTGTGGGATACCATCAAGTGTACCAATATATGCATTGTGGGAATCTCAGAAGGAGAAGAAAGTGAGAAAAGAACAAGGAGAATATTCAAAGAAATAATGGATGAAAACTTCCCAAATATAATGAAAGACATGAATATACACATCCAAGGTGCTCAACAAACTCCAAACAGGATAAACCCAAATAGACCCACACTGTAACATATTATAATCAAGCTGTTGAATACCAAAAAATAAAGTGAGCATTCTGAAGGCCACAAGAGAGAAGCAACATTTCACTTACAAGGGAGCCTCAATCAGATTAAGTACTGATTTCTAATCAGAAAGCACAGAAACAAGAAGGCAGTGGGATGACATATTTAAAGTGCTGAAAGCAAAAACTGCCAATCAAGACTTCTATATCTGGAAAAAATGTCTTTCAAAAATGAGGGAGAATAAAACATTCCCAATTAAATAAAAGATGAGGGAGTTCATCAACACTAGACCAGTTCTACACAAGGTGCTAAAGAGAGTTCTGCAGGTTGAAAGGAAAGGACACTAGATAACAGATTGAAGCACATGAAGAAACAAAGATCTCCAGTGAAGGTAATGACATGGATAAATATAAATTCCAGTAGTATTGTATTTTTTGGTTTGTAGCTCCACTTTTTACTTCTTACAGGATGTAAAAAGCAAATGTGTATAATGTAATGATAAATCAGTGCTTTGGAACTCATAATGTATAAACATGCAATTTGGGACAAGAACTATATAATGGTTAGGGACATAGGGGTATAGAAATATCTTTTGTATATACAATTGAAGTTAATTTGACATCTAAGCAAATGGAAGTGTTACAAATTTAAGATGTTAAAATTGAGCCCCATTGTAACTACAAAAAACAATATTGGAGAATATGCAAGCTCATAGAGATGGAAATTAGAGTACAGATTGCCAGGGGCAGGGAGGTGTAGGGGGAATGAGGAGTTAATGCATAATGGGTGTAGGGTTTCTGCTTGGGGAGATAGGAAAGTTTTAGTAATGGAAGGTGGTTAAGTCACTGCAACAGTGTAAATATGATTAATTTCACTGAATGGTATGCTTGGAAGTAGTTGAGATGGGAAAGTTTATGTTGTATATATGTTTCCACAATTAGAAGAAAAGAATGGACAACTTAGACAATGACAATTTAATGCAACATGTGATCCTGGATAGGACCTAATAATGGAGTAGAAAAGGCCCCCAAGGACAATTTTGGAAATATGAAAAAACTATAAGCTTCATATCAATGTTAAACTTCTTGAACTTGATAACTGCACCTAAGGTAATTGCATAAGTGATTATCCTTGTTCTTAGGAAATAGCTGTATTAAGTTTTTAAGGAGCATGAAGTATACAACATACACTCAAGTGTTCTATTTTAAATGCATTTAAAAATAGGCAGACAAATAGATGGAGAGATTGATAGATGAATTGATAAATTAATGGAATAACAGGGCAAATGTGGCAAAATGTTAAAATTGGCAGATCTGGGTATCTGCGGTGACAGAGGTGTGGTGGAGTCCTCTCTATGGAGTTTGTATTATTTTTTTATTTCTTTTTTATATTTTTTTATTTTTAAACAATTTATTGAAGTATGTCATTCATACACAAACATGCATAAACTGTAAATGTTCAGTAAACATCACCATCTTACAAAACAAACATGCGTAACATCATAGGGGCTCCCACACATCACCCCCCCCCACAAACATCCTGCATTGTTGTGAAACATTTGTTAACAAATCATGAACGAGCATTGTCAAAGTATTACTACTAACTATAGTCCGAATCTTCCTCCCCTATACATTTTTTTAAGGATTTATTTATTTATTTACTTTTATCCATTTTTACACCCCCCCCCCCATTTTTGCTGTTTCTATGTCCTTTCACTGGGCAACTCTTTGTGTCCATTTCCTGCCCTCTCTTCTCATCCTTCTCCTCCTGTCTTCACTGGGATTTGATCCTTGGAACCTCCAATGTGGGAGAGAGACTTCCTGCTACTGCCTGCGCCACCTTAGTTCCTGTATTTTTTGGTGTGTCTCGTCTTGGCTCTCCCTTGTGTCACTCTCCTGTTACGTCATCATCTTGCTGTGTGGCTTGCTGGGCCTGGCGGCTCACCCGCTCATGGGGCCTGATGGCTCACCCACTCATGGAGCCTGGCAGCGCACCTGCGCACGTGGCCTAGTGGCTCACCAGCTTGCAGGGCCTGGTGGCAGACCCACACATGGGGCCTGGTGGCTCATCCATGGATGGGGCCTGGTGGCCCATGCAACTTCTATATTTTTCTTTTTTTTATTTTTACCAGGAGGTCCCAGGGGTCGAACCCAGGTCTCTCCATATGGGAGATGGATGCCCAACCACCCGAGCCACATCCGTCCCCCTGCTATATCTCTTAAGGTTGACCAAAGATACCCAAATTTACAGTCTTTTCCCATACAGGACGGTCATATAACAAATCAGGCTTAGGTTATCACCAGCATTCTAAAAACCAGACCTAGAGAGAAAAACTAGGTCTGGGGACACATGCATGGTTTCTAATATAGCAAATGTTTAGCCTACCCTGATTATCACAAAATCAGGACAGCGAGAATATTCGCATTGTATTATTTTTATAACTGTCCTGTCAGTTTGAAAGTCTTTCAAATAAAAAGTTAATAAAATCAATTGATTATAAATATAAAGGTTTATTTCTGGACTCTCAATTTTATTCCATTGATCCATATGTCTATTCCTAAGCCAGTACACACTGTTTTAATTATCATAGCTTTGCAGAAAGTTTTATGTTTTTTTTTTAATTGTTTTTAAAGATTTGTTTTACTTATTTATAAACAAAATAATTGGATGCCATTACCTGCCCAAGTTGACCCCTGAACTTAATCATTTCAGTCCCCTTACTACAGGTTACTTTAAAGTTTAAGTAATGTTCACCCACCCCCCCGTTTGCACTTGTTATGTCTTTTCGTCTTCCTTGTTTCTTTAGGAGGCACTCGGAACCAAACCCAGGACCCCCGATGTAGGAGGGAGGTGCCTAATTGCTTGAGCCACCTCCATTCCCTGCTTTGTTGTGTCCCTCATTATGTTTTTCCTTCTTGTGTCTCTTGTTGCATCATCTTGTTGTGTCAGCTTGCTGCGCCTGCCTGATGTATCAGCTCACTGTCTTGCTCGTCTTCTTTAGGAAACACCAGGAACCTCCACTTTCTGCTTTGTTGTGTCTCTCATCATGCTTTTTTCTTCCTGTGTCTCTTGTTGCATCAGTTTGCCACGTCATGCCGGCTTGCTGTCTTCTTTAGGAGGTACCGGGAACCAAACCAGGGACCTCCCATGTGGTAGGTGGGAGCTCAATTGCTTGAGTCACATCTGCTTCCCCACAGTAATTTTTTAAATGGTGAAGTGTGATTCTTCTAAATTTGTGCTCTTTTTTCAAGATTTTTTGTTTTTTTAAGGAGGTACTGGGGATTGAGCCTAGGACCTTGTGCATGGGAAGCAGGTGCTCAACCAATGAGTTGCATCCATTCCCCAATGAGAGAATTGGTTTCTTCATTTGTTTGTTTGTTTTTAGGAGGTAAAAGGGATCAAACCTGGGACCTTGTACATCTTGAGCTATATCTGCTCCCTCAAGATTGTTTTTGATATTCTGGGTCCTTGCATTTCCTTGAATTCTTTGACAATACCAAATGTTGTCATAGATGTGGAAAACTGGAATACTCATATATTGGTGATAAGAATGTAAAATGATAAAGCCATTTTTGAAAATCGTTTTGGCAATTTTTAAAATGTTTCACTTTTACCATAAGACCTGGAAATTCTACTCCTAAGTATCTAAGAAAATGTGAGAACCTACATCCCCACAAAGACATTGCTCATAATACCCTCAAACTGGAAACAATCCAAATGTCCATCAACTGTTGAATGGTTAAACAAAATGTGGTATATCCATGCAATGGAAGACAATTTGGCAATTCAAAGGAATGGAGTGCTGATATATATATAATAACCTATGTCAACCTTAAAAACATTATACTAAGTGAAAGAAGTCAGGCACAAAATACTACCTACTGTATCATTCCATTTATAGGAAATTCCACAAAAGGCAAAAATATAGAGACAAATCAGATCAGTGTTTGCTTGGGGTTGAGGTGGGAGCATGGATTGATCGCAAACTGGCATGAGAGAATATTCTAAAACTGGATTGTGGTGATATTTGCACATCTGTAGAAATTTCTTAAAACAAATAAAGCACTAAAGAAAGGAAAAATTAAAGAACAATAGCTTATGATTTATAGGAATTTGAGGCAAGCTCATTCTTTGGAATTCAGTTGGAAATGATTGCTACTGAGTTTTGTTTCCCCACAAACCATCTTTCTTTACTTTCTGCTGTCTTAATGTAGCAGCATAAATTTGGAAGAACTCTTTTAAATGAACAATTTCCCTCTACTACAATGAAGATGAATTTTGTAACTTCTGAGCTGATTTCAGTAAGTCGAACTTCCTTTCAGATTTCCCTCTATCCGTTCCATCTTCCAACCTTTGCTAGTGCATAGGGAGAACGTTTATGGATACAGCCTCTTTAGCTGTTTCTGCTTATGGATGCTGCATTCTCCTTTGATATCCTTAATAAAAAGAGGGCTGGGGAGTGGGTGTACCTCAATGGTTTGAGCACCTGCTTCCCATACACAAGGTCCCAGGTTCAATCCCTGGTACCTCCTAAAAGAGGGGGTGGGGGCTAGTTCTTTGTATTGCCTCTTGTTTAACTCTCCCTTTACTTCATGTTTTAATAATCTTTCATACTTCAGTTTATCCTCTGCCTGTACTTGCTTGCTTGACTCCTTCTTACTCATCAGTTCCTATATTAATCAGGGTTCCCCAGAGTATATAGATATATAGAAATAGATATCTAGATATAGATGTAAATATTATGAGATTTATTATAGGAATTGGCTCTAAAAACCGTGGGGGTTGGCAAGTCTGAATTTCACAGGGCAGGCTGCAAGTTGGAAACTCCAGTGAAAGTTTTGATGAATTACTCAGGAGAAGCTGGCTGGCGGGAGTAGAGCTAGAGATTTTTCTTTCTGATTGCTGTAATCATCAATTTTCCTTTTAGGGCCTTCAACGGACTGAATGAGATGTCTCTCGTTGCTGCAGGCTATCTCCTTTGTTGATTGTAGATGTAATCAGCCATAGACGCAATCAACTGACTAATGATTTAAGTCCACAAAATGTCCTCACAGTAACAATTAAGCCAGTGCTTGCTTGACCAAATAATTGGACGTCATTACCTGCCCAAGTTGACCCCTGAACTTAATCATTTCAGTCCCCTTACCAAAGGTTACTTTAAAGTTTAAGTAACGTTCACCACAATTCTATTCTAGGCCCTTTAAGTAAACATATTCTGCCATGCTCCCCCTTGCCTTTTTTTCCCCAATGATGAAAGCATGGTTTGAGTGGGTAACTGTATTCAGATAGGATATAAAAAGCCAATTTTCACAGATGAGTGTTATGCTTTGCATTGTAGTTATGGCCTCTCCTGTCACTGCGTTCACTACTCAAGTGCTCATCATTGTTGGAACATGCCTCCTGGGCATATATTTTGCCTGCAGGCTTTGCTTCAAATACAGCTCAATAAAGTTTCTTATGGCTACAGAACATTTAGTTCTGTTGGTAGCAGTTATTTTCCACCTATTATGTATTGCTTCAACCAAGCTTTAGTGAGTCTCTATGCGTGTTTTTTCCTCTCTAGGTACGCTTACCTAATTTTATGTTCAGTACTGCAATTGGTATCTACTCTACTGTCAAATTTTTGTATGTCTAACTCCACAGTGTTAAGTTGATTTCTGATGATCAACCCTTTACTAAAAGTAGATTGTGGTAATGTTCAAGGATACGGAATAAGGATAAAGAGGAAGGGGTCGTAATATTGCCTTTTTCTTTTCAATAAGCAATAAAAATAAAACTATAATTGTATTTTAAACCTATTCTATTCTTATATCTATGATTTAAGATAAGTATCTGAAATTTAAAAAAAAATAGCTTCTTCATCACTGTCATTTCATGTCTTTAATATGGGAAGTTACTTCTTAAAATACTAGCCTTGCATGACAAGAGGGTGCTTAAGCCAAAGGCAAGATTCCAAATGGTGGCTCCTGGTTGTATTTTGTGTGCTATAACAAAGATGATAATGATAATGATGAAGGCATGATGAGGATCATGTTGATGATGTCGATGGCTTTTGCTCTGAAGGGTGGGGATGTTATTCTCAAATGCCATCCTGCAACCTTTCTCAGAATTACAGAGACCAGAACAACATTCTGAAACCTTATATATAATTGAGCAGGAGCTCTTAACCTTTTTTATTCCATGGACCCCTTTGCCAGTCAGGTGAAAACCATAGACCCCTTACTAAGTCCACACTATACTGTGTACTATTTAATAACTACTTCACACCCACGCCAACATGTCCCCACAAGAATAATGTTTTTTTTTGAATTTCAAGTCAACCTCACGGATACCTGGTTAAGAACCCCTGTAATAAAATACCAATCACCTGAATAATGAAATTCATGCTCTATATGATAAACTTATTGTTTCAAATGGCAAAATTTTAAATGTGCCATTATATTTCTCTTTGTATAATAAAATTACCTAAACTAAATTTTTATCGGGCATCTTTCTTAAATCACTGGACAATTCCATCCTATTGGGACTGATAAGAGTTCATTCCATTTCAGAGTGTACCCCATCAGAAGGAGAGGTGAGGAACAAATTTAGTAATTAGTTTGTGATGCTATCCAGGTAAATGGCAACTGTACCTCAGTATTACCACTACCCACCATGACCCCTGGGGTCTAGGTCATGGGGATTTGTTTCTGTTGGACTTACTGTTATTAAACCACCTTATTGTTACTTCTTCCTAACACATACTTTGAGTTGTGAATACTGCAAAAACTTCGTTCAGTTTTCTCAGTAAGATTATGATTATAATTCATAATCAGTATGAATTACAATGAAAATGTTAAGATATGGCATTTATTGCATGTAATTCTTTAACGTAATAAGTAATTGAATATTTTGAACTCTTGTTTATTAAAATTCATTAGTTTTGTCTCCAATTAACATTGGAAGGATAATAGATGAAATTTAATATAAATGGAGATGGATAATAGTGGAATATATTCTGGAATTTTGTTTTGCATAGTTTTACAAAAGGAATAAGTGAATATAATCATGGATTTTCTATTCCGCTTTTTAAAAGTATGTCTTCCAATTAAAATAATTGCTTTCAACACATTCCATTTTCTCTCCTAGGCTGGGGAATACTCTGGCTGTTGAACCAGAATTTGGCTTCCAGAAGTAAAGGGTCTGAGTCTTTGATTTATTCAAGACAATGATGTTAACAATGCAGATGCCTCTCTGAGACAGGCCGGTTTGGCAGAATAGGGTTAGGGTGAAAGAAATATTAACCAGTACAGTAGATAATTATAGAGAAATGTACACATTTTTTGGTATTTTCACCATGAAGTCTTAACTATTCCTCTATCATTTGGGATTGTGAATATTGTTATAAATTGAGTTCCATAAAATACTTATTTATGTCTTTAACAGGCTGTTCCTATGAGAATGGCTTAAACCTACCAATTATCACAGATGATGTGGCTTGCAAACTTGTCTTAAACCCCATATATTTAATATACAAATAAATATTGAGCAATCACAATATTTTTATTTAGCACTTTGTCTTAAATAACTAAATAACTATCCATTATAGAACATTTAGAAAATACAATAAAAAAAAGGAACATTTATCACTCGTAATCCCATTACCCAAAGATAACCACTGTTAATTGTTTCTTCTATATCATTAAAGTTTTAAATGTTCACCTACATTTTTTCTAACAAAAATGGAATTGTAGTGTACATATTATTATATCATGCTTTAAAAAACTTCCATTAAATTCAAGTATCTCAAGACATCCTTTGTCTGTGGTACAAATGTGGGGATGGTAACTTCTCCAATTTTTCTGGCTTTTACATCATCTTCTTTAAAGAGTCTTAAATTTTGCTCAAATTGAAGCAGAGTTATGTTTGAGAATATTCTAGTGTTGACTCCACTTGTTCTTAAGGTGTTCTTTTGTGTATTGCCAGACGCAGACTGTTCTAGAAAACGACCATGCCCACTAGGTTCTCCATTGCTTCCCTGTACATTGCCATTGATGTAATGGAACCCCTACATGGCAATTTATGCAGGAAATTCAAAGGCACAGTCGATTGCCTGCCTTTACCTCCTTTGTGTTTTGGTCTGTTAGAGGGGTGCTAAAGGAATATTGCGGTATCACAGTATTGCAGTAAGGAAATAATAAAACAATCCTGAGTGAACATATTGGGTAGAATGCAACCATTTAAACTGATGCTTAAAATGTTTTCATAAAAAAATTTTGGTATAATATTAAGTGACCAAACCACGTGTATCATCAGGCCTTGTAAAGGTGCAGGTACCTGCTAACCAGAAGATGTTCTAGGTTTAGACTCAATCTACCAGAGGAGAGTGAACAGAAAACTTTCTGTGGTGTGAAGAAACTCTAAGTGAGAACAAGAAGCTGAGACAAGAGGATTTGCCCTAATCCAATGCTTCCCACTAAAATATCTGCTCCTTTGTCTAATGCTGTGGCCTAGGTGTCTCTGAGGATGCTGTTTTGTTCTTGATCTTTCTCAATCTCCTTTTCCTTGAGGATGGTATGAGGATATCAGGAAAATCTTGAACTTCCCTTAGAGTGTGCCTTGGTTAATGCAAATTAAACCTCACCTGAAAAAGACTCAGGTTGTGATTTGAAGTTCAGGTTAAATATCATTTTGTTCTCAAGTGCTTTCCCCAGTTATCTGCTAAACCCTTTAAATAGTTACTTACATTTCTCCTTCCAGAGTGGAGTCTGATAATAAGAATTTTGAGATGCTGTTAAAAAAATATATATATATGGCAAATTTTTAAATATTTGGAAATAAAAATTGAGTAAATATACAAAAAAGAAGTAAAATAATGAATATTTTATTTTAAAAGTTTTGTCACGATGTCATCCATATATTTAATATATTACTAATTCTATCATGATATATATATATATATATATATATGCATATATATATTCGTAATTTATATACCCATGGAAACTGGTCTGTAATAATCATTTATGTGCTTAATGTTCATGTATTTTTTTTAAATTTCTGTTATTTTCTGTATTATTGATTATAAAATTGCTTGGGTTTAGAGTAATAAAATTCTATTAAATGCTCAAAAAAATGTATGTCTCTCCTGCTTTTCCCCAGTGATTGGAAACAGTAGGTCTGTTTGTTAAGCATTCCAGTAGATACTGATCATCTGGCAAGTTTTGAAAACATTTGTCTCACAATTCTTATGACCTTCCCTTTGTTTCTAGACTTTAGTTCACAATCCTGGCTATACTTCAGGACCACCTGGACCTCTTTCTCAGAGACTTTAGTTCAATTGGCCTGGGGTGGTGCCTGGACATCAGATTTTTCAAAAACTTCTTAGATATCTCTAATGTTCAGTGTTGACAGCCACCACAACTTAGGTGATGTAAATATCAGATGTTTAAACAGTAATAGCAATTGTTCTACTGTGAATTCTCTTTGGAGCATCTAGTAAAGATTTTCAGACACAGTTTATACTGCCAAAATTACCTTTTGATTTGAAATTTGCCTGGCAAGTTTGAAGGACTTTTTAAAAAATGGCTTTTCATGGATTTTATAAATCAATTGCTGCTTCCCTCATTTCTCATGCCTAAACGTGTTGACTTTTGAATTATTTTTATTTACCTGCTTTGCCTTAACTTTAAAGGAAAATTGTCATGTTTGCATATTGTGCTTTTATATGTGAAACTATGTGATTAGGTCTGTTTTAGAGTTTGTGGAAGAAAACATGTCTGACATAGCTGTTATTTAGGTTGCAGCAGCAAGCATGACTTAAAACATGCAAACCCACAATGAGGTGATTTGAGGACTGATTTTTTCCATTTGCTGTTGTTGGGATCAAGTCAAAATGTGTCAGTTGTTGAATGAACCCTATGGATGTATTTACTCTGGCATTGCTAGCTAAACTAAGTCCACCACTTGGGCAAGGAGCTCACTACTTTTATTCTTACTGGTTGACAGTTTTATTTGTGGTCCCTACTTAAAATGGAGAAATTGAGCCTAGCACTTAAAACTTTGGCTTTGGCAAAACTGCTTTGGATAAGATACAGAAGGCTGAAGAAGGAGAGGATGAAATTTTTTCCTTAATAAACCTTTCCTTTGTAAATTTGGCAAACTGTAACTTACTAAATGATGGGCAAGCTCAAGCGTGGTGTTCTATGTCAGCATGACCTAGAATTTCTGTACCAGAAAACACACTAACTCCTTGTCATTGACAGGGTCAATGCTTTTCAGGCAGATAGCCCAGAAGAACCTCCTTAAACTTTTGAAATTGCATAAATATTAATTCATAGCCTTGGATAATGTGTGAGGAAACAATGCATGTCTTCCTGGTGATTGATAGCTGTTTGCAAACTTTTTTTTTCTAGACACAACTAGATTAATGAACCAGCAATTAGAATAACCGTAAAGAGAGCATCTTATATAAGAACGAGAAAGAAAAAGTTGTCTTCAATTTTACTCCTTTTTGACCCTGCATTTCAGGCATATGAACACCAAGGTCAAAATGTTTGAAAAAATGAAAAACAGAGACAAGGGGAAAAAATGTCAGTCATGGGTTGAAATGTTTATCAGAAAGGAGGCTGGCAGACAATAGAAATGACACTAGAGAAGTAATAAATATTGCATTCAGTCAAGTATTATTTTTAAGCCTTTATTGAAATATAAAGGGTGAGTATTATATTTATATTTATCAATAAGACTAAAAAACTGCCCTGTTCTTTTTATGGAATTTGAAAGCTGTTCATTTTTGGTAGCATCCAATACATGAAAGGTTGGCATTCATTTCACCAAAGCCTATCTAACAATGCTCCATACCAGTCTTGGAAGACCATTGGGTATACTAGCCACTTGACAGTTGTGAAGTCCCTAATCTTAGCAAGATGCCCTGTGGAGGAGATAGTCTTTACTTTTCATGGACTCATCCAGATTTCACCCTAGAAATACCTATTGAAAATACGTGGTTTGGATAAGATTTATTCAACACTCTACAAATATTTATTAAGGTTGACTATGTACCAAGCACCATACTAGACGCTGGGGATAATCAGTGAACAAAATTCAACTTCTTGTGGTGATTATAGTTTACCAGACAAAGAGAAAGAGCATTTAAAAAAATAAATGAATAATATAGTATGTTAGAAGTTGATAAGGGTTACAGAGTATCCAGGCAGAGGGAAAAGCTACTCTTTTTTTAAAAAAACAATTTTATTGAGACATATTCACATACCATACAATCCATCTAAAGAGTATATTCAATGGCTTTTGGTATAATCACAACATTATGCAGTCATCGCTGCAATCAATGTTAGAGCACTTTCATTACTCTAAAAAGAAAAGAAACCCTCCCCCTTAGTAGTCACCTCTCAATACCTCTATCCTTCCCCTGCCATACATATCTGCTAATCTAATTCCATCTCTATAAATTTATTTATATTTATAATTTATATAAATGGTGTCAAACAATATGCAGTACTTTGTGTCTGGTTTCTTTCACTTAGCATAATTCTCTCTCTCACTTTTTTTTTTTTTTTTACAATTGATGAAAAATAATACATTACTATTCCCAACAGTCCATAGTTTTCTTTAGGTGTATTTTTGTCTAAATACCATACTACTATTAACATCTTTTTAAAAAAATTTATTGAGGTATATCACTCATACATAAGCATACATAAACAATAAGTGTATAGTAATAGTTATAAACTTACAAAACAAACATACATAACATCATACAGGGCTCTTATACCTCACCCTACCACCAATACTTTGCATTGTTGTGAAACATTTTTAACTAATGATTTAAGAGATTCCTCAAAATATTACTGCTAACCATAGTATCTTACATTTGGTGTATTTTGTCCCCAACCCACCCTATTATTATTATTTTATTATTTTATATCATTTATACATGAACATACATAAACAATAAGTGTATAGTAAAAGTTGTGAACTTACAAAGCAAACATGCATAACATCATACAGGGGTCCCATACATCACCCCACCACCAACATCTTGCATTGTCGTGAGACATTTGTTACGCATTAGGAAAGAATATCGTCAAACTCTTACTACTAACTATAGTCCTTATCTTACATTTGGTGTATTTTTCCCCCAACCCACCCTATTATTATTTGTTAAATATATTTTTATGAAAGAAGTTGTAAAATTACAATACAAACATGCACATGTGCAGAATTCCCATACAACACCCCTCTATCAACACACCACACCGTGGTGGAGCATTTGTTACAGATTATAAGATAGTATCATTAGATTATATTACCAGATCCATAGCCTACATTTGGCTCACTTTTTCCATACTCCCCCATTATCAACACAGTACATCTTTGGCATAAATGCGTGAATATTACATTCCTGTTAACCACAGTCCATAAGTCACTCCAACTGTATTTTTCCCATGCGTCTCCACATTCCCACCACCCTGCCATAGTGACGTACATCTGCTCTAGCTCACAAAGGATATTCTTGTATCTGTACCATCAACCACGATTCTCATCCACCTCTTGGTTTACCGTGTTATTCAGTCCCTAGATTATTCTCTAGCTTTCTTTCAATTAGCATTTACGTCCCTAGACTACCTTTTTCAGCCATATTCCCATTTATAAACCAGCTGTTACCCACTATAATGTGTTACCATCAACTCTATACATTTCCACATTTTTTACAGTAAATTAAAATTTCTACATATGTTAAACATCAGTAGTCCATCTCAGTCTTCCTCTTATCTCCTTTAAGAATCCACCACCTACCACCAGGTCTTGAAAATGTTTTCCTACATTTTCTTCTAGAAGCTTTGTGGTTCTTGCTTTTATATTTAAGTTTTTGATCCATTTTGAGTTAATTTTTGTATAAGGTGTGAGATAGGGGTCCTCTTTCCTTCTTTTGGCTATGGATATCCAGTTCTCCCAGTACCATTTGTTGAATGAACTGTTTTGCCTGAGCTAGGTGGATTTGACAGGCTTGTCAAAAATCACTTGACCGTAGATGTGAGGGTCTGTTTCTGAACCATCAATTCAGTTCTATTGGTCTATGTATCTGTCTTTATGCCAGTACCATGCTGTTTTTACCACTGTAGCTATATAATATGATTTAAGTCTGGAAGTGAGAGTCTTCCAACTTTGCTTTTCCTTTTTAAAGGGCCCCTTACCCTTCCAAATAAATTTGATAATCATGTTTTCCATTTATTATAAAAAATGCGTGTGGAATTTTTATCGGGATTTCATTGAATCTGTTTATTAATTTGGGTAGAATTAACATCTTAATGATATTTAGTCTTCCAATCCGTGAGCATGGAATAGTCTTCCAATTATTTAGGTCTTTTTAAATTTCTTTTAACAATGAGTTGTAGTTTTCTGAATACAAGTGCTTTACATGGTTGGTTAAGTTTATTCTTAAATATTTGATTCTTATAGTTGCTATTATAAATGGAATTTTTTTCCCTGACTTCCTCCTCAGATTGCACATTACTAGTGTCTTTTAAAGCCTATTTCATCTGATATTAGTATAGCTACTCAGATTTGTGTTTTTGTTTTTTTCTGTTACTGCATACCTAGAATATCTTTTTCCAGCCTTTCACTTTCAGTATATTGGTATCCTTGGATCTAAGGTGAATTTCCTGCAGATAGAATATAGGTGGCTCATATTTTCTTATCCATTTTGCCAGTCTGTGTCTTTTGATTGGGGAATTTAATCCATTAACTTTCAATGTTATTACTGTAAAGGCAGTTCTTATTTCACCCATTTTGATCCTTGGGCTTTATCTGTCATATTTTATTTTCACCACTCTTTTGAGACTTTAAGTTACTTTACTGGTAAAATCTTCATTTCTAGACTCTGTTCCAAGCATCTCTCTCCTGTCTTTTCTTTTCAGACTGTAGCACATTCTTTAGTATTTCCTGCAAAGCTGGTCTCTTGGTTACAAACTCTTTCAGTTTCTGTTTATCTGTGAATATACTAAATTCACCCTCATTTTTGAAAGACAATCTTTCTGGATATATGATTCTTGGCTGGAAGTTTTTCTCTTGCTGTATCTTAAATATATCACACCACTGTCTTCTTGCCTCCATGATTTCTGATGAGAAATCGGCACTTAATCTTATTGGATATTCTTTACATGTTATGCATTGTTTTTCTCTTACTGTTCTCAGAATTCTCTTTGTCTTTGGCATTTGACATTCTGATTAGTATGTGTCTCGGAGTTGAGCTATTCAGATTTAATTGGATGGGAGTATGTTGTGCTTTTCGGACTTCAATAGAAATTTTCTACCATTATTTCTTCAAATATTCCTTCGGCCCCTTTTCCCTTCCCTTCTCTTCTACTTCTGGAACACCCATGACACCTATGTTTGCACATCTCTTGCTGTCATTTAGTTCCCTGAGACCTTGTTCAATTTTTTCCATATTTTTCTTAAACTATTCTTTAGTATGTTCGCTTTTGGAGGCCATTTCTTCAAGCTCACCAATCCTTTCTTCTGCCTCCTCAAATCTGCTATTATATGATTCCAGTGTATTTTTAATTTCATTTATTGCACCTTTCATTCCCATAAGATATGCTATTTTTCTATGTATGCTTTCAAATTCTTCTTTGTGCTCATTCAATGTCTTCTTAATATCCTTAATCTCTTTAGTCATCTCATTGAATTTATTAAGGAGATTTGTTTGGCCATCTATGATTAGTTGTCTCAACTCCTTTATGTCATCTGGAGGCTTATCTTTTTCCTTTAGCTGGGCCATATCTTCCTGTTTCTTGGCATGGATTGTAATTTTTGTTGGTGTCTTGGCATCTGGCTTACTAGAGTATTTATTCTGGGTGCAGTTTCTCTCTTTAGGGCTTTCTTGCCTTTTCTTGCTGGTTGTGTAGTAGGAGACAAGGATGTAGTTGGTGCTGTAAGCTGTGGAGCCTCAAGCTGCTCTCATTGCTCCAGGGACCAATGAAGTTTCTCCCAACTTTCTCTTTTGCCAGGAGTAGGGACAGAGCCACAGCCTTGTGTAATAATCCAAGTCATGCAGGCCTAGACTGTGGTTGCCTAGAGAGACCAATGAAGGTTCATACCCCTTTCTCCCTTGCCTGGGGCCGGGATGGAGCTTCAGGTGTGGGCAGCAATTTATACTGTGCGGGTCCAAAATGACCTCAGTTTCCCCAGTAGACTTCCGACTATTCAGTCTTTGCCAGCCAAATATACCTGCAGTTACCCAGAGAGGCTGCTGCAGGGCCCAACAGCTTATTTCCTGCTAGAGGTGGGACTAAAGCCTTGGCTAGGGCTGCAGGCTGATCTGGGTGAAAAAAGCCGGTCCCTACCTTTGCTGTGATTTTCAGTCAGTCTGGCTTCCCCTCATGCCCGGTGTGGCATCAAATGGCAGCTACCAGCCTCTTTCCAACTTGGAAAGGTTCAAAGTTTAGCTGCTCTTAGGGTTATACTTTATTTATTTTTTTTAATTTTAAATTTTATTAAAATATATTTAGATTACATAAATTTTACATATAAAATATAGGGGATTCCCACATGCCCCACTCCCTAAACCACCCACGTTTACCCACATTAACAACATTCTTCATTAGTGTGGTACATTCATTGCAATTGGTGAACACATTTTGGAGCATTGCCACTAAACACCAATTATAGTTTTCATTGTAGTTTACACTCTCTCCCACACAATTCTTTAGGTTATGGCAAGATATATAATGGCCTGTATCTGTCATTGCAATGCCATTCAGGACAATTCCCAAGTCCCAAAAATGCCCCCGTATTACACCTGTTTTCCCTCTCCCTGCCCTCAGAACCTCCAGTGGCCACGGCCTCCATATCAATGATAACAGTTCTTCCATTGCTAGAATCACAATAAGTCTACAGTAGAATACCAGTAAGTCCATTCTAGTCCTTCTTTCATTCCCCAGTCCTGAGGATTCTGGGATGGTGATACCCACTCCACTTCCAATTGAGAGGGGGCTTTAGTCCCATACAGCCGATGGATGGGACTCTCTTGCTTGCAGTTGTAGACTCTCTTGGTTCCTTGGTATGATGGCTGTCCATCCTCACCTCCTTGTTAGTTGTCCTGGATGAGTCCAATGAACTGGAGATAGGTATTGCAACTCCATTGAGGCTCAGGGTCCAGCTGGCACACAGACAGCCCAAAAGTTCAAGTCTCTTGGATGTACACATACCAACTCCAGCACCAACCAAATGTTCAAATAAAAGGGACAGAAAAGCCATGTGTAGGGAAACCACAACTGAGTCCAATTCTGTCACACTGGGGAGCACAGACCCCAAAGTAGGGCCTATTGGCAAGGCACCAAACTCATGAGCTATCTGCCCTTACCATAGTGCCTGAGTGTCTCCAGACCCCTCAGGAGCGCCACTATTTGGGGTAGTGTCTAATTTGGCAGTCTATGAGATTCTGCTGAGACGTGCATAAGTGTAACCTCTGGAATGACCTCTGGACTCACTTTGAAATCTCTTAGCCGTATAATCTCATTTGTCTTTACCTTTTCCCCCTTTTGGTCAACATTTAGGTTAATCTTTAGCCAGCCAAATTTAATCTTTAGCCAGCCAAACTTACTAACCAGTAGTTGAAGTTGGTGGCCAACCATCCTATTATTAACATGATTTAATATTAGCTTACATTAGTTCTGATTCAGGGAAGAAGCTTCTTATATTTGTACTATTAACCACACTCATTGTCTTCAACAGGGTTCACTATCTTATAAAGTCCCATGTTTCATCCTTTAGCTTTCCTTCAAGTGACCTACATGACCCTAAACTTCTCCTTTCAACCACAATCATACCCACATACTTGTGCTGCTAATTACATTCCTTCTAATGTGCTAATCATTATCTCTATCCATTTACAAACATTTACAATCAACTTATTACAAATTCTGCACAAATTAAGTCTCAGCTCCCCATTCTCTATCCTCATTTTATCTTCTGATGGTTAATCTTCTAGTTATTAACTCCATGAGTTTGTTCATTATATTTAGCTCACATTAGTAAGTTCATACAATATTTGTCCTTTTGTGTCTGACTTGTTTCTCTCAACATAATGTCCTCAAGGTTTATCCATGTTGTAATATACATTGCAACTTCATTTTTTCTTACAGCTGAATAATATTCCATCATATGTATATACCACATTTTGTTTATCCATTTGTCAGTTGATGGGTACCTGGGTTGCTTCTATCTTTTGGCAATTGTGAATAATGCCATTATGAACATTGGTGTGCAAATGTCTGTTTGCATCCCTGCTTTCAGTTCTTCTGAGTATATACCTATTAGTAGGATTGCCAGATCATAAGGCAGATCTATATTTAATTTCTTGAGGAACTGTCAAACAACATTCCACTGTGGCTGCACCATTTTGCATTCCCACCAATATTGAATAAGCATTCTTATTTCTCCACATCCTCTCCAACACTTGTAGTTTTTTCTTTTTTTAATGGCCATTCTAGTAAGCATGAAATGATATCTCATTGTAGTATTGATTTGCATTTCCCTAATTGCTAGTGATGTTGAACATCTGGAAAAGCCACTCTTGATATGGGAGAATACCTCGTATATTTGAGGAGGAGGAAGGAAAGTGTCCAGAGTAGCTGGAGTAGAGGGAATATAGAAGGGAGTTATAGAAGATGGGAAGGTAATGGAAAGCCAGGTCAGACAAGGCCTTTGTGGTCATTGTAAAGACTTTCATTCTTTTACACTGGAAGGTCTTCAATAGAGGAATAACACAAGTCTCATTTACGTTTTAAAAGACTTACTCTGGCTTCAATGCTGAGAATAGACTAGGAGAGCAAGAGTAGAAGCAAAAAACTAGTGAGGAGGCTGTTGAAGTTATCCAGGTAAGAGATGATGAGGGCTTGGGTCAAGGTGATAGCAGTGAAGGAGGGGAGAAGTGGGATGCTATGTATATTTTGTGACAGAGCCAACAGGGTTTTATGAAAGATTGGATTTGGGTGTGAGAGAAAAAGAAGAGGTAAGGATGATTTTACAGTATTTGGCTGAATAATCGTAAGAGTAGAGTTTCCACCGACTGAAATAACAAAGATGGTGGATGCAGCAGGCTATAGAAAGAGATCAGGATTTCCGTTTTGGCTTAGTTAGCGTCTTGGTTTGCCAAAGAGCTGCTGATGCAAGGTACCAGAAATGTGAGTTGGACTTTTCATGGCCTTGGAACTGTAAACTTTTACCCCAAATAAATCACCTTTTTAAAAGCCAACCCATTTCTGGTACTTTGCATAAGCAGCCCTCTGGCAAACTAAAACACAAGCTTTATTTGAAATGGTAACTTCCAGACTGAAAAAGGGAAATCAAACAGACTTGAAAATCTTTTAAGAACATTCGACTCCACAGAGGACTAAATGATCTAGAAAAAAATTATAGCAAATGCTTAATGAACACTTGCTATATGCCAGGGACTGTTGTAAGGTATTACCTGTTTTATTCATTCAATAGTCCAAATACTTTGTAAATAGAAGAACCAGGAAGCAAACCCAGGAAGTTGAACCCCTGAATCCATTTTTCTTAATTCTTTTTCTGGGGAGGATATCATAATGGGTTCATGGTTTTTAAACAAATGTATTTCAATCCTTTGCAGACATTTTTCTTTTTAGTACTCAAAATTTTCCATCTTTGGCTAATGGAACCACTTAACTGTTTTAGTAAACCAAGATATTCCAGGTTCATCTTGTGATGAGTCATGCCATCACAACGCACCTTAAATCTTAAATCTTAAGACTTAAGTCTGCCAGTTCTTAGGATTTCTTGTTCCTTTTCGTAAAAAAATAAATAAGGATTTAGAATCACAGTGTGAAAAACATATACTCTCAGTGATTTTCTGTACTTTCTGCCTCCCCATGTCTTTGATTCATCAAATAACATCTTTCTCTTGCATATCATCAAACTCTCTATCCTTACTGAGCAAGCTCAAGTCCATGCCTTCTTAAAAATACCCTTCATCTCCCAATTCCTTCTTGTCACTGCCCAATAAGTCTACTTCTCATCATAGCCAAACTTCCTAAATAAGTATATTATTTTCTATCTCTTATTTACAAAACAATTTTTTGTCAACAAACTGTGATTTAACATCTAAATTTCCTATGGTAAATCATTTTTCCAAAGCTAATGAATGCTTTGCCATCATTTTAGTTGACATTGATGAATCATTTAATATTGCCAACTATTTAACTCAGGATTTCTCAACACTGGCACTATTGATAGTTCTGGATAATTCTTTGTTGTACGGGCTGTCCTGGGCGTTGCAGGATGTTTAGCATATGATCCCTGGTCTCTGTCTAGATGCTTAATGTGAGAACCAAAATGGCTCCAGATATTGTCAACTATCTCTTGGTGGCACAAAATTGCCCCCAGTTGAGAACCACTATTCTAAGGGGAGATGAAGCTTAAATTGAGTCTTGAGGGTATTTGCCAAGTAGAAACTATGGGACAAATGGAACTATAAGTGTAATAGTTTCAATGGCATGAAAGGAAAAAGTTTTAAAAAGAAGCCAGTGTCAGGTCTGTGAGATCTTAGGAGGCAAGAGTAGAATTGTAGGCATAAATCAATTGACTCATCTCCCATACAGGGATAGATTCAGAGGTGGAGCTCCTTTGTATCTGCCAAAGACTTTTGGACATAGGATATACTCAATAAATGTCTAGTGAATGAAAATATGCTTAGCTACAAAAGCTTCTAACTGTAAAGTGGTGACAAGAATGTAAAGAAATAAAAACTTCCTTGTATATAGTACTAATAAAAAGAACATTGATATTGCACATAACAAGAGATGTCCTTTTCTTGAAGAAAAAATTTCCTTTTCACAAAAAATTGTATGAGTGAACTATATGTCTGTGTTAGTTTCCTGTTGCTTTTATAACAAAGTATGATAAATATTAGTGGCTTAAAACAACACAAATTTATTATCTCACAATTCTATAGGTCAGAAGTCCCGGTTGGCTCAGTACATTTCTCTGCTTTAGGTTTCACAAGGGTGAAATCAAGGTGTCAGCTGGATGAGCTCTTATCAGGAGACTCTGGGAAGAATCTGCCTCCAAGCTCACTCAGGATATTGGCAGACTTTAGTTCCTTGTGGCTGTAGGACTGAAGACACCATTTCCTTGCTGGTTGTCAGTTGGGGGCCTCCTTTAGCTGGCAGATGCCCTTTTCAGGTCCTTGCATACGGGACCCTAAATCTCAGAGCCAGCAACAATGCATGGTTGAATACTTTTCATGCTTGGAATCTCTGTGACCTCTTCATTCTGCTCCATCTCTGACTTCTGCCTTCCTCTTCTGCTTTTAAGGGCTGATGTGATTACACAGTACCAACTTGGATAATCTGGGATAATATCCCTGTATTAAGGTCTGCTGATTATTAACCTTAATTACATCTGCTAGGTAATTAAGGTTGATAATACCTAGAGTACTGTTTGATTGAATAACCAGGGGATGGGAAACTTGGGGGAGCATCTTTAGAAGTTTGTATACCACAAAGTCATGTCTTAAGATGATTTATGCCCAAATGGTGATGGTTTTGTAGAGCAAGACAGAGCAGAAGGGAACCAAGTAGCAAAATACTTGTTCTGTGGGAAAGAACTGGCATAAAGGAAAGGACTCAGATATAGATGCTGAGGGCAGAAAGGTGGTGAATTGTGGTTTCAATTTTTGAGAAATGTTGTGGTCTAATATGCAATGCAGAAAAAGTCATTTTCAATGATTAGCAATGGAGAAACTGGAAAGCAGGAATACTGGGAGCCAAGTGGACAGGTGTCCATCATTTGTAGAAATGGCTTGTCCATAGGCATAGATCCACCTTACAGTTTAAGGGTCAGAGCAGGACTTCAGTCCTTAGGTGGTGGAAGGCTATAGGGATGGGCATATGGTCCTAGGCAGGAAACAAGTTGGAACTAAATTATAGCGCCTATTACAGAATGAGAAGAAAGTGAAAATGGAGGTGTAATAACAGCAATTCAGGAACAGGGAGCCAACTGTATGCAAACCATGATTGGCACCAATTTTCTGACTCTAACTTGAAGTAAACTATTTTCCAAAAAAATGCTTAAGAGTACCTCTGTGGTGCTGTATGAATACAAATGGTCAGTCTAAATCTTTCTATATCTAGGAAATTTCCCTCCTTGTAAATGCAGTGACATAGTTGATTTTTTATACAAAAGAGGTCAATACTGTACTTTGTTTCATAGGTTGAAGAGGGCAACATCCCTAAACTTGCTTTTGTTCTACTTATTTTGAAACATTATTGATGCCTGTTGGTTTACTTTTACCATTTGTTGTCAAGAATTCTAGAGGTGGGAGATAAAATATGAATGCAAAAATACATTTACAAAGGTAGAATAAAAAGAAATTTCCCCCTTCTGGGTTGTAAGTAGTTTTAAACATTCATTTGGTCTAAAGGGGATCTTTCCTGGTAAATTAAAGGGATTCTTGGATCTGAGAGGAGAATCTTAATTGTTCTTTTGGTGATGATTTATCATTGATAAACCCAGGAAAGCAAAGTGAAGAAGATTTCAGAATGTCTGTTTTTAGAGCTCTTTCCTGGGACACATTTCATGTACTCTTTGCTTATTTGTCTTGTGGCCAAAGGCTTTCATGCCTGATAACCATTTGCTATTAGATGTGTGTTGGGGGAGAGGTTGAAGGGAGAGATGGGTAATTATTGAGTAGTATCACTGTTTTTAGTCAACTCACACCTCTATAATGAGCAAGTTTAAGCTTCACAATTTTCCTCCAGCTAGCTGACCTGGCCAAAACTTAATCCAGCAGATGATTGAATGTGGCATTAGCCAACACAACTGCTGCCAGTTTCCTGTCCTGGGCCTCCTCTCCCGGGTTTATTATGTTTCAAGTCTGGTTCTCCTCCAGCTGGCTAACTACCCCAAAGAGTGCTTTAATTGTGATATGGACAGGCCATAATGTGAGTTCAATTTCGGACATTATCAGACATCCTTTCCTTTCTCCATTCATTGATGGGCTCTATAAGTTGCTTATCCACCTGTATATAAACCCTTATATTTTTATCAGACAGAGGCAAAACAAATGCCTTTCTTGGCATTTTAAAGACTTTTACACCATCATATGAATTTAGAGTGTGGTGCCCTTTGTTAAATAATATTGGGATTTTTGCTGACAGATATAAATTTGTTTAATAATTTCTATGATCAGTTAGTATGGTTTTTGAAATAGAACAAAAATGGGAATAAAGTAATGATTAAGTTTAAAAAAATACATGGGGAACAAGATGGGTGTGGTCTCATTAATATGTTGCCAGCATTTCCCAGAGATCCAGGTCTTCCCTGGCAGCCATGAGAGGCTGCCTTATTGAATAATGTCTAGGTTGGTAACTCAGTGACTTGATATTATGTACTAAGTAGGCCAAAGTTAGAGATTCAGTCTCCTATGATTGCCCATAGATCAAACTCTTCATCCCAAAACTGAGTTTCAATTATATTCTGTTGGCAAAAAGGCTTTATATTAATGACTCAGTACACTACAATCCCAGTCATGGAAAATTTACTAGATGTATCTTATTAAGAGTGGATCAGGTGGAAAGGTGGTAGAGTAGGAAGCTCCAGGAATCAGCCCCTCCACCAAAGCAACTATTAAACAGGCAAGAAATATCTGAGTCAATTATTTTGAAACTTGCTGGTCCAGCAGAACACTGTACAGCATTCAGGGAAGAGGAAGAGGAAGAGGCTGAAAAATTACAGTAAACACCAGTAAATTGCTCTTACCTTGCAGTGGTACAGCACTCATCCCCTACTCATGCAGCAGGCTGCAGTGAGGTCTGACCTATATCTTAGCTTGCTGGTGCCAGAATGGTAAATAAAAATCCACTTCCCTAAGATTTGGGGTGGGCACAGGCCAATTACTGAACACAGCTTTGATTAACTGCTTCTGATCACTGGGGGCTCAGCTCTGAGGATGGCCATTGTTCCAATCTGCCCCAGGCAAAGTTAGCAGAGGAAACTTAAACACTTATGCTTCCTCAGAGCTGTGGAGGACAGTTGAAGGACTGCATTCGTTGGGAAGGTCAAGAAAGCACAGCTTTGGAAAGACAAGGAAGAGGCTCCTGGTGCCCTTCTTGGCCCATTCTTCATCCCTTTTTCAGGGCAGTTTGGAGGCACTGGGCACTCCCTTTGTGGGTCCCTGGCCTTATTCTGGTTAGGAAAAACTGACTTGGGAAACAACTGTCAAGTGTGTCAGCCCCTCCCAGAATTTGCCCTCCAGGCAAAAGCAGATTGAGATAAGAGAGAGCAGTGTAAGAAGCAATTGAGATGGATGGCTTGAGGCAAAAGCTTACTTGCTTTAGGACCCACATGGAATACCCAGGAAAGGGAGAATATCTGTCTCCTGGGAAGTAGAAGTGGCATTCGAACTTCTGAAAACAGGGTATTCACTAGCAAGCACAAACCCAGGACAAGTCACAGACCCAGGAAAGATAGGGAGGACCTGCACTTTGCATTCACCTTGGGCAGACTTCCTAACAGGCTGACACTCAAGAAAATTTCTGTCATATCACCAATTGGTTACAAGCTCAATAAAGAGTTGTCTAAGAGAATAAATCTCAGAGTCGACATTTTAAAATATTAAAATGTATAGTGTACAAGAAAAGATTATAAGACAAAGAAACAGGAAATGATGGCCTATCCAAAGGAGAGGAGAAAATCCAGAAAACACCAATGAAGAAGACCAGACAGTGGATATACTGGACTAAGACTTTTAAAAAATGATCTCCAATATGCTCAAGGAGATGAAAGAAAATTAAAAGGGAGTATTAAATTATATCAGGAAAACAATGAATGAACAAAATGAGGGTCTCAATAAAGAAAGAGAAAATTTAAAAAGGAACCAAACAGAATGACTAGAGAGTTAAAGACCACAATAACTAACAACACAAAACAAAAGAAAACATAAAACAAAATGATAAAGACCACAATTACTGATATGAAAAATACCCAGTAGGGTTTCAACAACAGATGGGAGCTGGCAAAGGAAAGAATCAGCAAGCTCAAAGACAAGACAATTGAAATGAGTCATGCTGAGGAGTAGAAGGAACAAAGAAATATTAAGAACAAAAATAGCCTAAGACACCTCTGGGATGGGATACCATCAAGTGCACCAAAAATATATGCATTATGGGAGTTCCAGAAAGCCAAGAAAGAAAGAAAGGGGAAGAAGGAATAGTCAGAAAAATGATAGAAATCTTCCCAAAGTTAGCAAAAGATGTGAACATGCACATCTAAAAAGCCCTGAGAACACCAAACAGTATAAATTTGAAAAATATGTCCCATCTCATAATGATCAAAATGTCAAATGCAAAGGACAAGAGAGTGGTTTCTTAGACTTTACACCCCAACCACAAAAAACAAAGGAAAAATAAATAAATGAGACCTCATAAAAATTAAAACCGTTTGTGCATCAAAGGAGTTTATCATGAAAGTTAAATGACAGCCTACATGAGGGGAGAAAATATTAGAACACATCCTATAAGGATTTAATATCCAGAATATATTAAGAAATACTTCAACCCAAAAATGAAAAGGCAACTCAATTAAAAAGTGGGCAAACTTCTTGAATAAACATGACTCCAAAGAAGATATGGAAACTGCCAAAAAAGCATATGAAAAGATGCTCAACATCATTAGCCATTAGAGAAATGCAGATCGAAACCAAAATGAGGTACTACTTTATACTCACTAGAAAAAAAAATGAAAAATTACAAGTTTTGGAGAGGATGTGAAGAAGTAAGGGCACTCATTTGTTGCTGGAGGGAATGTAAGATGGTGCAGCCACAGTGGAAGACAGTTTGGCAGTTCATCTGAAAGTTAAATGTAGAATTTCCATACAACCTGGCAATGCCATTTCTAAGTATATAACCCCCAAAATTGAAAGTGGGCACTTGAACAGATATTTACATACTGATGTTCATAACAACATTATTCAAAATTGCCAAAAGAGTAAGTAACCTAAGTGGCCATCAACTGATGAATGGACAAACAAAATATGCTATGTACACACAATAGAAAGTTATTGAGCCATAAAAAAAGAATGATATTTTAAAACATGAACTACATGGATGAACCTTGAAGACATCATGTTGATTGAAATAAGCCATATACAGATATAAGCCATATGCAGTAAGATGGTATTATCTTACTGATATGAAGTAATTAGAATAGGCAAACTCATAGAGTCAGAATCTAGAATATAAATTACCAGGGGACAGAGTGGGAATTGGGAATATGGAGTTAATGCTAAAAATGTATAGAGTTTCTATTTGGAATGATGGAAATGTTTTGGTAATGGATGGTCGTGATGGTAGCACAACATTGTGAACATAATTAACAGCACAGAAATATACATCTGAATGTGGTTCAAAGGGGAGATATTAGGTTGTATATAAGGTAATAGAATAAAAAAAATTAAAAAAAAATCTATGGTATGCAAAACACAAACAGTGAAGCCAAAGTTATAACTTAATTAATTATAACTTAATTATAATTAATTAATAGTACAATTATAAAAATGTGCTTTCATTAATTGTAACAAATGTACCATACCAATGCAAGTTTTACTAATAGTATGTTACATGGGAATCCTGTATTTTATGCATGATTGTTCTGTAAACCTACAACTTCTCTGGAAAAATAAAATAAATAAAAATCATGAATGATTGATTAATTTAATTAAATGCATTTTGTAGAATCTAAAAAAATAGTACCCTTATAAAAAATGCTTTCATCAACTGTAACAAATACGCCACACCAATGCATGGTGTTAATTATAGGGTGGTATGTGTGGATGCTGTATTTTATACATGATTGTTCTGTAAACCTACAACTTCTCCAACAAATAAAAAGAAGAATGGATCAGTGACAAAATTTACATATTCAGAGGGCAGCGTGTGATATGGACTTGAAAGAGTGGGAAAGTGGGGTGCAATCAGAATGTGATGGCTAGCCCTTTGGAAGGATTATGATAGGGTCAGCATATTCTAACTTGGTTATCTAAACTAAACTAAAATCACTGCAGCCTGAGGCTTACACTGAAATGCCATTTTTTTTTTTTTAAAGATAAACATAACTTCCATATATATATATGATATGCTATTGGTTGGCTATAATATTGTTTACCTATAGGCACCTGAAGTCAAATTGCAATTGGAAAGTTGCTTAGTGAATAGTCAGAATAAGGCATTTATCTTGGACAAGATAACTTTAAACCCTCTTCTCCTCTGTAGACAAAGCGTATGTACAGAAATGCTCTGTTTGAGGGATAAGACTCTCCTCGGGTACAGGAGAACCTTAGCTCAGGTACAGTAACTCTTTTCATTTTTTTGACATTTTTAAAATTTTAATTAAAAAATTTTTTTTTTAAAAAAGATACTTAGATTATGCAAATATCACATAAAAAATATAGGGGATTCCCATATGCCCCACTCCCCACACCTCCCACATTTTCTCACATTAACAACATCCTTCATCAGTGAGGTACATTCATTGCAATTGACGAACATATTTTGGAGCATTGCCACTAAGCATGGATTAAAGTTTACATGATAGTTTACACTCTCTCCCACCCAATTCTGTAGGTTATGGCAAGATAAATAATGGCCTGCATCTGTCGTTGCTATGTCATTCAGGACAATTCCCCAGTCCCAAAAATGCCCCCATATTACACCTGTTTTTCCCTCTCCCTGCCCTCAGAACCTCCAGTAGTCACTGCCTCCACATCAATGATAACAGTTCTTCCATTGCTAGAATCACAATAAGTCTAAAGTAGAATACCAGTAAGTCGACTTTAGTCTATAGTTCATTCCCCAATCCTAAGGATTCTGGGATGGTGATGGCTACTCCACCTCTAATTGAGAGGGGTGTGTGATCCCATAGGGCCGATAAATGGGACTCTCTTGCTCGCAGTTATAGACTCTCGCAGTTCCTTGGTATGGTAGTTGTCCATCATCACCTCCTTGTTAGTTGTCCTGGGTGAGACCAATGAACTTGAGAGTAGGTGTTGCAACTCCATGGACATTCAGGGCCCACCTGACACATGAACAGCCCAAAAATTTAAGTATTTTGGATGTACACCTACCAACTCTAGTACCGGCACAGTAACTCTCACCTCACTCTTTCTTTGTATATACTACTTTGGCTAATTCTTCTGTTGATAACTTTAAAATTATGTTAATAATATTGTCTCTTCTAAGCTCATACATGGTCATAGAATCATCTCTTGATTAGAATGTTGATGTTTGGTGAATTCTTCAGTCATCCATTTATAAATTGTTACTTAATTTGATAAATTAACATATGGCCATCTTTACCCATTATATGCTGATGAAATTAGATTAATTCTGAGTTGTGCATCACTATTGCCCTATGCTTAGGTGCATCACTATTGCCCTATGCTTAGGACTATGCTAAATGGCAGGTCCTTCTAAACAAAAAGGCTTCATGTAGCTTTTCCCTGACCATGTTTTTCACCTATAGAGCAGTTTAGACATTAGAAGAATATGACCTCATATGCTTTATCTAACTGCTCCCAGCAATTGTAATGTTAGACAAAGGAGCTTCTATTTTTTCAAAAATTTTAGCATGTTTGTAAGTAGGTTAAATACTGATATTCAACTGAGGATTTTTATGATAAATTTATTTGTTTACTAAATTTTCTGGTACTTTTACATAGTTACCTTAAAAAGTATTTTCCATTAGATATAATAGCTTCTAAAGAAATGGAATATATTAAATTGTGAAGTCACCTGAGAGATAAAGGAATTTAGCTAAATACAAATATTTATGAGACTTTATTATAATAATAATATACAATTTACCATTTAATTTTTTTCCATGTGAGTCCTGGTCCTTTATATCTCCCCACCATAACCTATAAAGGAGATAGGATAACATTCCATTTCCTAGTTCTTAGTATATTTACTCTCTCTGGCAGTTGTAGTGATAAGATTTCCTGGCAAAGGTGAAAGAGTAAGAATTTGTGTGGTCTCTGTTGACACTTCATCAACCATCAGTGTCAGGGAGTTTTTGCCTTTTGTGAAACTCATTTTAATCTTACAATTGTTCATTTTTTCTCCTCCTTCCACCTTAGGAGTAAAAATTAGAGTTATTCTTTAAAGCATTTATTATTGACTTTTCTAACACCTACTAAATGGTGCCTATTTTCTACCAGAAAATCTAGCCACCTTATTTTATGCACAACCACAAATCCGTTACCTCATTTTCACTTGGTCGAATATAAGAAATAACTGTTCTCCATATTCCAAATATGTAATAGATTGCCTTGGCAGATAGTCACTGGCAGTATTGGAAATAAGGGTAGGCTTGTTCTGGCATTCGTGGGCTAACTCCTTTGATTATTGATCACTTTTTTAGAACTTGGGCAGCTAAGAGGAATGCTAGTTACTGGACTTTGCTGAAACCCCAATTCATTACTAAGCACTAGTAATCAATATTTAAATATGAAGTACAGGAACATAAACTATTTAATAATTTATTTTGAATATATATGTAGTAATTTATTTTCTGATGTTTAAATTGGTGTTGTACAATTTTTGGATCATAGATACAGTCATGGTCAATTAAGGAAAAAACATTTCTTTTATTTTATATATTTTGAAAAATGTAGTTTTAAGTTTATTAGATAGTCAATTATATGATAACTGAAAAATTCAAAAATGGTAACTAAAGATGGAGTAGTTAGGTGGTTCTAGAATTTTCAAGAAATGAGAAGACCATTCATAAAATTGCTGTATGATAGTGATAAGGCAAAGAAGAGGGCAAGATAGACAGCTGGCATAAACTTCAAGGACAGGTAAATATGAGGGGGTATTTAGGACAATAGCGTTGGAAGTCATAATGGGCACAATGAAAATACCAACCCCTTTTTAATCCATAGTTAGGGGAAAAAACAAAGATTCAAGAACAGCTTGTTAGCAATATGCCCTTCATGTAAAATTAGTTGAAGAAATTTAGTGCAAGGAAGGGGACAAGCTCTGTTAGTGTAATAAACTATGCTTCTAAGGTATCAGTTCAAAATTATGCCAATGGGTGTTTTGTTTTTTTATTCCTGCGTAACAAATCATCCAATACTTAGTGGCTTAGAACAGCAACCAATTTTTATTCTCTTTCACAATTCTGAGGGTTGATTAGGCTCAGCTGGGTAGTTCTGCTTCACAGGATGGAACTCTACCATCTAGAATCTTGACAGTGCTGGAATGCCCAAGATGGCTTCTTCACATAGCTGGCAATTGGTGCTGGCTCTCAGCTGGGAGATCAGCTCAGGAGTGCCTTCATTCTTCTTCATGTGGCCTCTACATGTAGCCTTTCATAGCATGTGAGAAGTAAAAGTTGCCATTCCTCTTAAGGACTAAGCTTAGTATTTCCAGAATGCCACTTCTGCTGTATTTCATTGGTCAAAGCCAGTCCCAAGGCCAACCTAGGTCCAAAAGAAAAAGAAATCAGCTTCACTTCTTGATGTGAGGAGTGACATCTTCATATAGGGCAGGAGAATTAAAAAATTTTAATATATCATGTAGATTATTTGAAGGAAATTACCTTTCACAGCATGAGAAATGTTTGACTTTAGATGAGTAAAGTTGCAGTCTGAAATGGAAACCTCATATCTCCAAACAACAGACAATGAAGCCAAGGCTCATCATCTCCCCTGCATACCAACAGACAACTGATGGAAGAGAAAAGATTTGAAAGTGGATGGTAGAGGCTGTGAAAATTTCAAAATATGCAAGGGGAACTGGGATTTATTTATTATTTCAAGATATGACTGGGCATTCCAGGAGAATGTACAGTTCATGATAGCCAGATACCTGGATCAGATTTTTCTTGCTAATCTTATCTACATTCTTGGACTCTTTCCAGCTTTGAATGAGAGAGAGTTTTGTTGTTGTTGTTGTTGTTTTACCGGGAGGTCCTGGGGATAGAACCCAGGTCCCTCCATATGGGAGATGGACACCCAACCATTTGAGCCACTTCTGTCCCCAGCTTTGAATGAAAATAAGCTTTATCCGTCATTGGGATTTATTTTAGTTTGTTAAGCTGCTCAAAGCAGATGCCAGGAAAATGTGCTGTCTTTAACAATGAACATTTATTAGTTTACAAACTTACAGTTTTGAGGCTGAGAAAAGTGTCCAAATTAAGGCATCATCAGGTGATGCTTTCTTCCCAATGACCGGCTGCTGGCAATCCTGGACAACTCTGTCACATGGCAAGGCACATGACAGCATCTGCTGGTCTCTCCAGGTTTCATTGTTTTCAGCTTCTTGCTTCTGTGGCTTTCTCTCTCTTCACCTCCGTATTTATGCCATTTCTAAAGGACTCCACTAAGAGGATTTAGACCCACCCTGGGTTAATCTGTAACTGAAGTAACCTATTCAAAAGCACTTAGTTACAATAGGTTTACACCCACAGGAATAGATTAGTTTTAAGAACATGATTTTCTGGGGTACATACAGTTTCAAACCACCACAGGATCCAATGTGTATTCTCTTTTGGGAAAGATGGATGAGGAGGTAAAAAGGACATGTAAAGGAAAGGTATCTACTTTCCTTTTTGGTCAGTTATCATGGGCGAAATACTCATATTGTGAATTACAAGTGGTGGGGAGTGTATGTTTACAGTATGAGGAATCCTAAGATCAATCCCTTTACTTTTTTGCCTCTCTAAGTCTAAGTATACTTTTTGTATAGGGATATAGTTATAGCATTTTTGCAGAGTAAATTGTGTACTCGGGGAGAGGTGGTTTTCAGTTAGAGTAAGAAGATACTTTCTGCAAACTGTTTCAACGTGTAGGAGTTTATTTATAGTGGAGTAAAGATTTCATAAATGAAAGGCAAAGATGGGTCTATGAGAGATGATATACAATGGGTAAGGCAGAAATAAGATATAGTGAAAGTGGAGCAGTGGTTAGGGCAAAAGGGAGTACATATAGATGGAATATGTTCTGTGCTAGCTTTCAGGGGACAGAATTTGCTTGGAATGGCCTCCATATGCTACAATAGAATTTTAGTGTTAAATATTATGCCTGACAGATTTTACAATGCCAAATGGTGATGTAACAAAAGTTGACAGAAGCAGCAGCAAAAGAGATAATTTCAGTACAGCAATTCAGTAGGTTTGAAGTTTGGGGGCAAGTGTTTTAAAATCCTGCTTTTTAGAGTAATTTTTGAATTTAGTTTTCTGTGTTATAGGGGTTATTTATTTTGAGATTTATATTTTATTTACTTTGAGAATTTTATTTACTCAAAATGATTTTCTCCCATTCATTGAAAAAAATGAGACTTAATTAATGTATTAGAGTTCTCCAAAGAAACAGAACCAACAAGAGATATGTATAAAGAGATTTACTTTAATTGGCTCACACAATTGTGAGAGCTGGTAAATTTGTACTATGTAGGGCAGAGCAGCAAGAAAGAAATTCTGGTAAAAGTGACATTGAAATCTTGAGTCTGAATTCCTTAAGGAAAGCTGTCAGGCTGGAAATTCTAGAAAGAGCTGATGTTGAAGTCTTTAGGCAGAAAATTTTTTGGTCCCTGTAATCCTTATATTCTCCAACTGATTTCTGGTTCTGTAATCTCTTAAGATTGCCAACTGATTAGATAAGATTATCAAGGAAATTTTTATTTAAGATCAACTAATTGTAGATGCTAATCCCATCTACTAAAACCTCCACAGTAACAACTAGGTTAGTGTTTGACCAAACAATTGGATTCCACAGCCTAGCAAAGTAGACACATAACATCACAATGAACAGTTAACATTTCAAGAGAAGTTCTCATCACTTGGGATCATCCCAGCTTAAAAAAATTCTGTAAATATTAATATCATCTTGATTTCTTTTGATTCAAATCTTTTAAATATCTTTCTATATATTCATGAACATAATGTAACTTAATTATTTTTCATGTTAAACTTTATAATCAGTTATTTTGCTTGTTTTTCATACAGAAAATATGAAACATTTAGCCTAATCAACTCTGTCATATAAAGATACCCTGAAACTTATTTCTTGAATAAATTTATTTCAACTTAATTTAACTTCCTCTTTTTATCAATAAAAGAAAGAATGTGAAGCTGCATGATCTGTGAGCAATGTGGTTATTTACTGAATCAAAGGCTGAAGCAAGCTTTACTGAGGTTGATTTTTTTTTTAAATCAGAAAATTACAATTTTCATTGTTATAGTCAGTGTTATTTGACATTTTATCAGCATTCAAGCATATTATTGTTTCTTCAATCACCTAATCAACCTCACTAGTTTCAAATTAATGGAGATGGAAATTGTTACCTTATGAAGTTTTAGAACCTTGTGGTGAAAAATGCTGGAAGTCAGGTTTCCTTCTAAAAGGACTGGCAGTGACCACATTTCTGTCTTCCCTGTCTCCTGGGATCATTGTGGTTCTGGTACTTCAGAATTCCAGACTTCTGGATTCTGCATGGAGATGTAAAATCTTATTGTCCAGGAAGAAAATCATGACATACTTATTTAATCAGCAAAGAGGTGGTTTCTCTAAACAATAAGTTTGATTGTTAGTAATTCAATGTCATCCAACACATTGCTAAAATGACTCCATATTCTTTTATCCTATATACAAAATTTTAAAGGAGTTGATACTTCTATAATGGAAAAATATTTTATAAATATATTTAAAATTTTTTAGTTGAAAAACTTTTTCTGAAAGATCATGATTAAATGGGAGGAAATCTTGTGATTTTTAGATTCCTCTATTCGTTTTTTTAAAAGATTTATTTTATTTATTTATTCCCTCCTCGTTGTTTGCAGTTGTTGTCTGCTCTCTGTGTCCATTTGCTGTGTGCTCTCTGTGTCTGCTTGTCTTCTCTTTAGGAGGCACTGGGAACCTAACCTGGGACCTCCCATGTGGAAAAGAGGTGCTCAATCACCTGAGCCACTTCAGCTCCTTTAGATTCCTGTATTCTATTGCTGGAAATAAACTAAAAGGTCATTTAGTCCAAAAGCCCCTCCATTACAATTGAAGGAATTTAGGTGACTGAGCCTCATTTATTGATGAAACTATTAACAGTAATTGAAATTGTGAAGAAACACACAGGCTGATTATACAAAACTCTTTCCAAAAATTGAGCTTGCTCAAATAATTGAATGCTAATGATTTTAATTTAGTGAAATTTGGTTAAGATTGAAAAGGGTTACTTTCACTACTCTCTCTGGAGAATTTTTAAAGAAATAATTAGGGATACTATCATCCCCAAATGAAATTTGTACAGATAAGGGCCATAGTCCTAACTGCTACATTAGAGACTCTTACCTTGAGAAGTGGATTTGCTGTAAAGTAGTAGGAAGAACTCAGGATTTAGAATTAAGACATTTGGCTTCTGGCTCTGCATCCACTATGCAATGGAAATGATTAAAGGAAAAAGTGGGAAAGAAGTGATAACCTTGTTGTTATTATTTTAAATTCTAAGTAGGACTCGGAGACCTTTATAACAAAAGTTGCTGTCACATGAGAGGTAAATCTCTCTTCATATTTCGATTCCAGGCCAAAGATGGGAACTTTTCTTAAAGTAGAGTTTAATTAAGTATGAGGAATAATATCCAAATATTTTAAAAATGAATTTTGGAATTTAAAACCAAGATAAATTATAAGTTACCACTTATAGGACATATCTTTAAAAATAGTTGAGATGTTTAAAATGTGTTAGGAGAAGACTGTTGAAGTCAGATGTAGAAAATAGTGTTTGATCTTTTTTGTTTCCATCCTACTCTATCACTTTATAATTTCTATGGCTATGATGACACTCACTCATTTTAAATAATGGCTTATAATGATATGATTCATTTTAAAGTTATTATTAATTTAGTTACTCATTAATGACATATTTACTGAATAATAGAATACTCAAGTATATTCTAAGTTCTGAGAGGCAAAAAGTGGTGATGACTCAGTCATTACCCTTGATATCTTATTGTGTCATCAGAACAAGTCAAGTACACAATTATAATACAGTAAACGAAGTGCTGTAATAGAGGAACAGTACTACAATGGAGATTCTGAGAAAAGGGATATAAACCAGACAGGGGTAAGGGAAAATGTTCCTTCTTTCTGAATAGCCAGGGTTATTAATTACATTGAATTGATAAAGGCATAGATCCCATTCATGCATACTTGAGCTCATGTATATGTTTCCCCTATTAATATATAGTCTTTTTAAAGAAAAAAGACTTATCTTCGCCTTTTATAGTATCCAGCACAGTGCTTTGCACAGAATAAACACAGAGAACTTTCCCTTCATGCCTGTTAATTAGTCAGGGTTCTCTAGGGAAATATAACCAACAGGATATATCAGTAAATATTACGAAATTTTATAAAATTGTCTCGTGACTCTGGGGCCACATGAGTCCAATTTTTGTAAAGCATGGTACAAGCTGGGATCTCTGAGGAAGGTTTTCAATGATTTCTCCAGGAAAACCTGGTTGGCTGAAGTAGAGTTGGAAATTTTCTCTTCTGAATCTTCTGAAAAAGAGAAGTGCTGAAATCATCACTTCTTTTAAAGTCTTCAGCTGATTAGATGAGACATCTATCATTGCTGAAGGCAGTTTTCTCTGTTGATTGTAGATGTAACCAGACATAGATGCAATCAACACACTGATGATTTAAGTCCAAGAAATGTCCTCACAGTAACAATTAGGCCAGTTCTTGCTTGACCAAACAACTGGGCACCATTACCTGGCCAAGTTGACACATGAGCCTACCCATCACAGCCCATCCCTTATCAACTTGGCAGCCTACATATCACCTTAAACCATACTTAATCACTAAAAATAAAACAATAATAGACATATTTTTCACCTAAAAATACTCAACTGTCCTGCATACAACAGAAAATGCACTAAACGTCTCCAGATTAAGGTGCAAGTGTCTGGGGAATATTGACTCTTTAACTTGATATCCTATAGCTTGAATATTATGACATGAAACGAATACAACTTATGTCATATGATAAGGGGATAAGATATTTTATTTATGTACATACACAAATGTATGCATAACAAAACAAGGAAGAAATATTCATAACCATTATGGTCCTTATTCCTGTAACTGGTTCTTTGCCTGGTGGGGTGAACCAGACCTTCATTCCTGAGATTTTTGAGCCACTGGTAGTCCTGCCTGGATTGGGTTGTTGCAGTTTCCCATTGACTTAACCATAGTTCTAAAAGTCGCCTTAGAGGATCTCCTGTATTCCAAGCAAACTACCCTTTAACTCCATTATGTAGTTGCAGTACTATTTTCTATTTTATAATCAGGATCAACCACCCCAGCCAGTAAAGTAATTCCCTTTTTGCCTGTTGATTCAGAGGTATGTGGAGCTCAAAGTGGCCAGGTGGCAGTCTTAACTTACAGTTCAATGAAACATAATTGTGTCTCCTGGTAGAAGTATTCCTACTTTTTGAACTAAGACCTGTAAGCCAGCAGAGCTTAGGTTTACAGTGACAAGAAGCAAAAATATTCCTAGTGGATCATTAGGGTTAAGAGTAAGTGGTGCCACTCCCATCTCTACCCCTTGATTTCTGGACCTGTGAATTCCGGCTCTGGGAGAAATAGCACCATAGAGTGGATGTTGATTTAGAACCTACAGTCTCCTGGAGAACATTTTTTTAGCCCTTTCAGGTATTGCTGCCTAGTTGGCACCATAATTGAGTCTTCAAAAGTCATTTCATTATTCCTCCAATCCAGTTGCTTCGGTATGACAAGGAACATGGTAAGACCGGTGAATTCCATAAGCATATGCCTACTCTCACACACCATTTGCTGAGAAGTGGGTCCCTTGATTAAAAGCAATGCTATGTGGAATTCCATGATGGAGGATAAGGAATTCTGTAAAATCATGCATGGTAATTTTTGCAGAAGCATTGCATACAGGGAAGGCAAACCCATATCCAGAGTATGTGTCTATTCCAGTTAGAAAAAATTGATGCTCCTTCCATGATGGAAGTGGTCCAATGTAATCAACCTGCTACCAGGTAGCAGGCTGATCACCTCAAGGAATGGTGCTATACTGGGGACTGAGTGTGAGTCTTTGCTGATGGCAGATTGGGCACTTAGCAATGGCTTTAGCTAGGTCAACTTTGGTGAGGGGAAGTCCATGTTGCTAAGCCCATTCATAACCTCCATGCCTGCACTATAGCCACTTTGTTGATGAGCTTATTGTGCAATGCCAGGAGTGCCTCCTCTTGATCCTCTTGATCCAGTCCCCACTCAAAACTAGCAGCTTTTCTAGTCAGTTGGTAAATGGGTTGGAATTGCACACTTAAATGAGGAATATGCGTATGAGGGGCTAGATGTAACAGCATATTCTTCACTTTAGAAAGGATATCTTGGGAAGTGGATGTGGCTCAAGAGATTGGGCTTCTGTCTACCATATGGGAGGTCCCAGGTTAGTTTCCTGAGGCCTCCTGGTGAAGGCAAACTGGCCCACATGGAGAGCTGGCCTGCGCGGATAGCTAGTGCAACAAAAAGAGACAAAGAGGAGAGACAATGAGAGACATAACAAACCAGGGAACTGAGGTGGCTCAAGCAATTGAGTGCCTCTTTCCCACATCAGAGGTCCCAGGATCGGTTCTCAGTGCCTCCTAAAAGAGAAGACGAGAAGACAAGCAGATACAGAAAGTACACAGCAAATGGACACAGAGAGTAGACAGTGAGCGCAAAACAACAAGGTGGGGGGAATAAATAAATAAAATAAATCTTAAAAAAAGAAAGGATATCTTGACATGCCTCCATCATTGGATACCTAGAAATTTCACTGAGGTGGAAGGCCCCTGTATTTTTGTTGGATTTATCTCCCGTCCTCTCTCATGCCAATGCTTTACCAATAAGTCTGGAGTCATTGCTACTTCTTGCTCACTAGGTCTTGTCAACATGATATCATCAATATAATGGACCAGTGTGGTGTCTTATGGGAGGGAGAGATGATCAAGGTCCCTGTGGATAATCTTATGACATAGGGTTGGAGTGTTGATATAGTCCTGATGTAAAACAGTGAGGGTATATTGCTGGCCTTGTCAGCTGAAAGCAAACTGTTTCTCGTGGTCCTTACTAACAGCAATTGAGAAAAAAACATTTGCCAGATCAATAGCTACCTACCAGTCACCAGGGTACATGTTAATTTGCTCAAGCAATGCTATCATATTTGAAACAGGAGCTGCAATTGGAGATACTACCTTTTTAAGTTTACAATAATCTACTTTCAACCTCTACAATCCATCTGTTTTCTTCACAGGCCAAATAGGAGAGTTGTATGGGAATGTTTTGGGAATATCATCCCTGCATCCTTCAAGTCCTTGATGTTGGCACTCATTTCTGCAATCCTTCCAGGAATACAGCATTGTTTTTGAATTACTATCTTTCTGGGTAGGGGGCAGTTCTAGTGGCTTCCGCTTGGCCTTTCCTACCATAATAGCCTTCACCCCACAAGTCAGGGAACCAATGTGTGTATTATGCCAGTTGCTGAGTATGTCTATTCCAATTATGCATTCCAGACCTCAGGAAATAGCCACAGAATGGGTCCAGGGACTCACTGGACCCACTGAGAAACAGACTTGAGCTAAAATTCCATGTGTCACCTGACCTCCATAAACCCCTAGTCTGACTGGAAGATCACAGTGACATTTTGGGTTTCCTGGAATTAATGTCACTTCTGAGTCAGTCTCTAATAGTCCCTTAAATATCTGATCATTGTCTTTTCCCCAATGCACAGTTCCCTGGTCAAAGTCCATAGGTCTCTTTCAGGAAGGCTTGGAGGAAGATTAACAGTATAAATTATTGGCATTGTAACAGGGTCCTTCCCCAGGTGGACCTGGCCATTCCCTCATTCAAGGGGTTTTGGATCTATAAACTGTCTCAAGTATGGGAGACAAGTCCCTCAAGTAAGGGACTGTGTCTCTCTCTTTCTGTAATTCAAGTTAGATTTTTGTTCACTTGAACTAGAACTCTTCTAATTATACAGATCAAGTAGAAATCTAGTAGATTGCCCATTGATTTACTTCTTGGTACCCCTTGATCTATTAGCCACTACCATAGGTCTCTGTGACTCAGACTCTTTTGATTGCTGCTTTGAGTCTGCATTCATTGTGGTAGCCATGCCCACCTAGTTTTTGGCAGTTAGGTGCTGCCAACCCAGGATCTGATCATCCCCATTGTATTTAAGGATCCCAGTTCAGTGACAGCAGTTTCCAAGGTAACATCTAACCTACATAGAAGAGCAGCCATAGAGTTCTTGAGGGAAGTTGGAGTTAGTCTCACAAATTTATTCCTCACAGTCCTGGTGAAAGTTGTGTCCTCTGGACATTCCTGAAGTGGGTGAGCATATCTTAACATGATAGAACCACACTAGCATTCCAATCTCTCTAAGCTTTTGGATCCTCTCATCTACCTTATACCAGGGAAGTTCTGGCATTTCTACCTCAGGTAATGCCAGCCATCTTTTGGTTCCTGTTTCAGCCAGCCACCTAAACAAACTGTTAAAGATGTTTTTAACCCCTAGTGCTAAAACATTGAATCCAGAATCTCTGCTTTGAATCCAGAATCTTCGCTTATTGGGCAGAGAAATTCAACTTAATTCAATGTTATATTCCTTCTAACATTATCCCACACCCTTAATAACCAATCCCACACATGTCCCCCTGATTTCTGTCTATATAAATTGGATATCTCATGCAATTCTTTTGGAATATAGCTTATTTCCTCATGGGTCCCACTTTGAACCTCAACTTTTGGGACCCTTTGGGACCTCAGTCTAGTTATAGGTCTGGAAGAAAAGAGGGCTGGTAGGAGTGGGTAACAAGAAGCATTAGAAGTGTTTTGCAAGCTAATTACCTCAGGGCATTCTGTTGCAGTTTTATCTGGTGAAACAGGATTAATCTCTTCAGGTGGAGGTTGCATGGCAGACTCCTTAAGGAAGACTGGAGGTAGGGAAGTTCTGTCAGGGCAGACTGGAGGTTGGGTGGCTGTTTCCTCAGGGCAAGTCATTACAGGTTTATCTGGCAAAGACTCAGCAGAATTTTGGTTTTTTTTTAAAAGATTTATTTTATTTATTTATTTATCCCCACCCCCACCCCCTTGCTGCTTGTGCTTGCTGTGTCCATTTGCTGTGAGTTTTTCTGTGTCTACTCATCTCCCTTTGTTGTGTCATCTTGCTGCACCAGCTCACTGTGCTGCGTGGGCTGTCAGGTCACCACACCATGCGGGCCAGCTTGCCTTCACCAGGAGGCCCCAGGAATTGAACCCGGGGCCTCCCATATGGTAAATGGGAGCCCTACCACTTGAGCCACATCTGCTTCCCAGAATTTAGGGTTTTAATATCCCCACTGCTATCATCATCAACTCATATGTCTCCATTCCAAGTTTCAGGATCTCATTCCTTTCCAATTAATGCCCTCCCTTTAAAAGCAGACACCCTGCAAGATTGAGAATTTAGTTTCTGTTGTAACTCTGCTACTTTCACAATGAGACTCTGGGTCTGATTTTCAGAGTTCTCAAGTCTGTGGCTACATGAAATAAGAATTTCTTTCAGGGCACACATAGAAACTTTCATATCCTTCATGTGGTGCCTAAGATGCAAATTTGAAGCCTTTAGCTCATGACTTTCTTTTTAACTGTATCCACCATATTTAGGAACAACCCACCAACATCATTATACCTTTTAACTCCAGAAAACTCTGTTAAGATGTCAAAAACATTCTCACCCAGAGCCTTCCCTCTTATAAGCATGGGAATAGCCATATCCAGTGGTGATATTTTGCATATCTCTATTGGCCAACTCATGCCATGGACTCTCAGTGGTATCTTGACTATTATAAATAGAGTCATTAGTGCCTTTGAGTCTAATTAGAGTAGGGAGCCAATTGCAAAAACCCCAGAACCAATTCAGAAATCCCATTTTTAAGATTCTGTCTCTTAGGAACCACTCTGGGTCCAAGCTGTTTTAGTCCAAGTTTTTTAGAACTGACAGAAGATATCAAGAAATATGAGATTTTATAAAATTGTCTCACATGACTGTGGAGATGTCCAAATTCCATTGAGAAGGCTGCAAGCTGGGAACTCTGATGAAGGTTTACAATAAATTCTCCAAGAATCTGGCTGGCTGAAGTAGAGATGGAAATTCTCTCTTCTGCCTGCTGAAATCATCAGTTCTCCTTTTCAAGGCTTCAACATTGGATGAGATGTCTATTATTGCTGAAAGCAATCTCCTCTGTTGATTGTAGATGTAACCAGCCATAGATGTAATTAATGTACTGATGATTTAAGTCCATGAAATATGCTCACAGTAGCAATTAAGCCAGTGTTTGCTTGATCAAAAAACTAGGCATCATTACCTGGCCAAGTTGACACAGGAGCCTAACTATCACAGCCTGATACATGAAGATGCTTAATAACAGTTGTTTCTACTCATTTGAGAAGTGGTGTACAAATTGTAGCTTATGTAAGTTTCATGTCATGTAAAATTTCATTTTTAAAAAATATTTTGTTTTTTTTAATTTCTAAAAAGAATAAATCATAAGGAATTTATTGAATGTGTTGATGATTACAGTCTGATTCTTTGATTTTAATAATATTGATAATTTTGTGAGTTTTGGCTGTGGCTGAATATAAATTAAGTACATTATTTTCAAACTGCATGAAATTCAAATTGCATTAACCTTGGCAGAATAATGCTGGTATAACATGAAGCATGTCTTTTCAACCTGTTCTTTTATTTGTCTTCTGAAAATTTATTAACATGGCCTCATCAACTCAAATGCCTTATACAAACACATTTAACTTTCAAAAGTCATTGACTATGCTATTCATGTTTCAAAAATTCCTAAAATTTCAAAAATTTTAGAAATGCCTAAATTTAAAAAAATTTTAGGAATACCTAAAATTCCATGTTCTCTAGACAATCACCCTAGAAGTAAATTTTCCCTACTCTGAACTGTCACAGTTCTCTGGTTCTTCTTTAGTTGTTTCACTTATCATATTCTTCTTTGCTCTTTGTGTATTTTTGTGTATGTCTTAGTGTCTCACCTACATTGTAAATTCTTTTGAAGGTACAGAATGTGTCTTATTCATTTTGTATCTCCAGTGGTACATATTTCAGTGTCAGGACCCTTATAGGTCTTCACCAAATTTATGCTATAAATATATGCTGAGAGCTTGGGGGATGTCAATATTTTGTATATTGTGAGAAGTTAAAAATTAATTTGCCTTTCAAAAATGACAATGAGATTATAATATTCCCAGATGAACAAAACCTGAGGGAATTAATCATCACTAGACCTGCTCTATAGGAGATGCTAAAATGAGTTCTGCAGGTTGAAAGGAATGGAAACTAGACAATGGAGTGAAGCAGCAGGAAAAAATAAGGATCTTCAGTAAGGATAATGACATGGGTAGACTTCCTACAGGTTTTACATGGCAAATGCATAAAAAGTAAAGATAAATCAATGGTTTGACACATAACATATAAACATGCAACTTGTGACTAGAACTATATAAAGGTTGGGGGACAAAGGGGTATAGGAACATAGTTTGTGTATACCATTGAAGTAAAGTTGATATTTTTGATGGTTTGAAAGTGTTTGAACCCCAGAAAATCATGTTCTTAAAGTGAATTCATCCTATGGGTGTAAACCAATTGTATGTAGGGTCTTTTGATTAGGTTACTTCATTTGAGGTATGGCCCAGGGTGGGTCTTAATCCTATTTCTGGAGTCCTTTATAAATGGGATGAATACAGAGAGAGAGAAAGAGAGAGAGAGAGAGAGAGAGAGAGAGAAAGCCATGGAAGCAAGAAGCTGAAAGAGAAAAAAGGAGAGACCAGCAGATGTTGCCTTGTACCTTGTGCCTTGTGCCTTGCCATGTGACAGAGGATCACCAGCAGCCAGTCTTCAGGAAGGAGGCATTGCCTGACAATGGTTTGATTTGAACATATTTCTCAGCCTCTAAACTGTAAACTTGTAAGCTAATAAATTTCCATTGTTAAAAGCCAACCCCTTTTATGGTATCTGCTTTAAGCAGCTTCACAAACTAAACCAATATCTATGCAAATGAGAGGTTTTTTTTTTTTTTTTTTTTTTTTGAGGTACTGGGGTCTGGATTGAACTCGGGACCTCGTATGTGGGAAGCTGGCACTTAACCACTGAGCCATATTGGCTTCCCTGAGTTGGTTTTATCATGTTTTGCTTGCTGTTGTTTTTGTTTTTTCAGGAGGCACTGGGAACTAAACCCTGAACCTCCCATGTGGAAGGCAGGCACTCAACTGCTTGAGCCACATCTGCTCCCACAAATGAGAGTGTTTTATAGATTTAGGATGTTAAATTTAAGCCCTGTGGTAACTACAAGGAAAATGTCAGAAAATATGCAAGCTCATAGAAACAGAAATTAGAGTACAGGTTTCCAGGGTCCGGGGTAGGAGGAATGCATAGGGTTTCTGTTTGGGGAAATGGGAACGTTTTAGTAATGGAAGGTAGTGAGTGTACTGCAACATTGTAAATATGAGTAATCCTACTGAATAGGTTGAGATGGTAAAGTTTACGTTATGTATTTATTTGCAGAATTATAAAGAAGAACGAGCAATTAAAGAGACAATGTAATTAAATGAAATACGTGATCCTTGATGGGATCTGGCCAGGGAAGAGAAAAGCCTCAAAATGATAATATTGGGACATACAAAAAATTGAAATATGACTGTAAATTTTATATCACTGCTAAATTTCCTGATACCTAAGGTGGTTGTGCTTGTTTGGAGCTGTATGTACTCTAGAAAAACTTATGCTTAAAATTCATTCCTGTGGGCGTAAACCCATTGTGAGTTTACTTCAGTTAAGGCATGGGCCACCTCATAAGCAGAATGAAATTCAGACAGAGAGAGAAAAACACAGATGGAGCAGCCAGAAGCTTAAATCAATGGAAGCTGAAAGAGAAGGGAGAGCTCAGAAGAGGCTGCCATGCACCTTGTTATGTGATAAGCTAAGGAACAAGGATCACCTGTTGGTGATCACCAGCCCTAGAATACAAGCCTTCAGGGAGAAAGAATTGCCTTAATGATACCTTGATTTGGACTTCCTTTTAGCCTTAAAAACATGAGCTAATAAATTCCCATCATTTAGCCTGAATCATTTCATGGTATTTGCTTGAGCAGGCCAGGAAACTAAAACAGTGATTACATAAATGAATAACCTTGTTTTAAGGAGCACGATATATATAACCTATACTCAAGTGTTCTACAAAATGTATTGATAAGTAGACAGACAGATTGATAGACAGCTAGATAGAGAGATGGACTGATAGATTGATGGATAGAATGATTGAGAAAATGTTGTGAAATGTTGCAATTCGGGGATCTGGGTATCTGGAGGATAGGGGTATGTTGAAGTCTTCCATATAGGGTTGATATTATTTTTGTAACTTTCCTGTAAGTTTAAAAGTATTTCAAAATAAAAAGTTTAAAATAAAAAAATAATTTGAAGATTCTAAGGTGTTTAAATATTTTTTCCCCAGATATTTGCTTTAAGAATCATGTGACCCTTAACCCTAGGTTAATTCTAATCATCAGACTTTTTTTTAGATTTATTTATTTATTTCCTTCTGCCTCATCTGCTCTCTGTGTCCATTTGCTGTGTGTTCTTCTGTGTCTGCTTGTCTTCTCTTTAGGTAGCACTGGAAACTGATCCTGGGACCTTCCAGAGTGGGAGAGAGGCACTCAATCCTTTGTGCCACCTCAGCTCCCTGGTCTGCTGTGTCTCTTACTGTCTCTCTCTGTGTCTCTTTTTGTTGCATCATCTTGCTACACCAGCTCTCTGTTCGGGCCAGCACTCCGCTCGGGCCAGCACTTCTGTGTGGGCCAGCACTCTGCGTGGGCCAGCTTGCCACGCGGGCCAGCTTGCCTTCACCAGAAGGCCCTGGGAATCCAACCCTGGACCACCTATGTGGTAGACAGGAGCCCAATCGCTTGAGCCACATCTGCTTCCCTCATCAGGCTTTTAAACCTTAAGATGGAAAGTCCAAATCCATAACGTGAGCTGACTTTATATGAAAAATTCTGTTGATGGAGGCCAGATAATGATCTTTTTTCCTTCTTGTGTGTAGACAAATGAATGCCTTTATGTTTGCTCTGACTCTGCACTAGATGATATGCTAAGTTGATGTGAAGTAGAATGGGTTCCAGGGAGCATGGTAGAACCAGGTGTTTAGAGAGAAATAGACCCTTGGAGTAGTTGACAGTTTCCCTCATTAATGTTTCAGTACATATATGAAAACTATTATTGTTATTATTATTAATTTAAACCAGAGAGGGTCTTTTGCCATCTCCCATCTGCTATTAAGCTTATCCAGTAACTTTTTCATTTTAAATATTGTACTTTTCAGTGCTAGATATTCCACTTGGTTTGTTTTTAGATATTCCATTACTCTGTTGAGTCCTCCTCTTTATTCATTATGTCCCTATTTTTCTCAAGTCCTTGCACATGTTTATAATAGATGTGGGATAGATAGAGTGCCCTAGAAAAATCATATTCTTAATCTTAATCCCATTAGTGTGAGTGTGAAACCATTTTAATTAGGACCTTTGGAAGATGCTAGTTTTAGTTAAGGTGTAGCTAACTGCTATACTTATTACTGGAGCCTTTTTGAGAGAAAGCCACAGAAAGAAGACAGAAACCAGAAGTCAATGGACGTGGAGGAGAAAAGAGAGGTCATCACCATGGAATAGCCTTCTGGCCTCTGAAACTGTGAGCTACTAAATTCCTGTTGTTTAAGCCAACCCATTGTATATTTGTTTCAGCAGCCAGGAGACTAAGATGGAAGCTTTTAAGTTCTTGTCTACTAATTCCAACTTATGGGTTATGGAGTTATGGAACTGTGGAGCGGGATGGTATATTGTTGTTTTTTCTGTTTGTTTTTTTTTTGAGTGACTCTGAGTTCTTTAATCTATTTCTAAAGAGTGTTGATTTTTGTTCTAGTAGGCAGTTAACTTGATGGGATTTAAACCCCAAACCCCATCTCTGCTCTGATGGGCAGCAACTGAAACTGCTCCATTCTTTTAGCCCTACCAGCTGTTGCTTTTGACACAAAACCTTGAAGTTCCCCGTGTCCCTCCCTGGACAAGGTTTTGGGGTGAAATTTATATGCCTATTTGGACGTCTTTTTCCCTTTTTTCCCCCCTCTCATATTCCAGCTACTCTGGCTCTCTAGACTTCATGCTCTGACTTCTCTACCTAGCAAGACTAGACCTTCTGCATGAGTTTTGGTACCCTTCACCTCCCTCCCAAGTGTTGTACAGGGGTTATCTTCAACAAAAAGCTATGGAAACAGGGATTTTACCCAGTGTACTTTGCTTCTTTCAAGAAAGACTCAAATGCCTTCCAATTTCTCCTTGTACTTGGTTACCCTCCAGGTCTTCTAAGAGTTTCTTTTCATATTTTTGTCAAGAATTTTGAATAGTTATTTGTGTCTAGGTTGGGCCAATATAAGCTACTTTATCACTCTCATAGAATAAATTTAATTATGAATTAAATATAATGCTACATCCTTAAAAAGTAATTGTGAAACAAAGAGAAAAATTGCTTAAATTCCCTGAGAGTGGATTTGTTAATAAAGGAGACATAGAATTAACCCAAATTCTCTGATAGGAATTTAGTTTAATGTTGGATTGATATTTAATAATCTCTGTTTGATCAGTTTTATTACATATGAAAAAATTATTGATTATTTAACTGAAGATGAGGGAAAAAACAACCAATCTAGGTAAAGTTTTTACTGAACACATAACTTTGTCCATAAAATATCACATTCTAGTTCATAAAAACAATGCAAGAATATTTGTCATCATTCTGGGTCCTCTTCACCATTCAGTTAAAAAAAAACATTATCTTTGGATTTGAGGAAGATTGAGGCAGTCGCCTAAATTTTTATTCTCCCCAAATCCTTCCATAAAATACAGAGAACTAGGAAGGAAAACCAACTGGAAATTGTGCTAAGTTAGAACAGGAATCAAAACTGTAAGGTGTTTCTCAGGATCTGATTTGCTGTTTAGTGCCTGGGGGCCATGGTGAGTTCTGTTAGTAAGTGTTGGGGCAGTATGGACCCCAGGACCTCTCAATGCTAATACATGGACGTTCTCTTCAGAACCTTGCACTAGTCGAAAATGCTGGTAATAGAATCCAAATTGAGCACGATGGGAAAAACAGGGTCAAAGGAAGACCTTGTTCCAAAACTCAAGAGGTGGCAAACTTTTTCTGTAGAGG
>JAQZBX010002224.1:0-73985 GCA_029593785.1 Cabassous unicinctus
CAAACACACGTGGACGTTATTGCTGTTCCAGCCACATCATTAAAACGTTGTCGTCCCTTGCTTTCCATTTGCCACCCACCCAATCTTTCAAATGAAAGGTGAATCTGCGACCGCATGCTCGTCTTCATTATATTTTAAGTTCCCTTCCCTTGGCTGCCTGCCCACTCCCGCCCCCCGTGGGTCCAGCTCTCTGCATAATCAAATGCCTGTATCAAAATCAGAGGGTAGAATATATCAATTAAAAAGTGGGAGTCAGAGGAAGAGGCTTTCATGTGTCCTGCATGTCCCCAAGCTAGACTAGATTACCGTGGCTGGGAGCTGGTTGTCGGGGCGCATCGCCGGAGGAGAGTTGACGGGCATCGCTCATTTGCACACTCAGCCCACTTGAAAGACTCGCGCGGCGCCGTGCTCACGGGCCCACAAAACGCCTGCTTGAGGCTGAGACAAACCGCCAAGCTGGAAGGCGTTCAGCAGAAAGGGGGCCTCAAGCAGCGTCGGCACCGCGGCAGCGACCTGGCCACGGCTGCCGCCTGTCCCCGGCCGTTGGACCGGGGTCGGGCCTGGCCAGGCTCGCGCTGAGGAGTTTCTGATGATGCACTGACCTTTGCTGCAGAATCAAGACCTAATAACAGGTTGAAAACATTTGTCAGACCCCGTTCAGAAGTGCTTGGTCCGGATCACTGAGCCACCTGTCCACAAACATCCATCTATGTTATGCCAGAAAATATAAAGGGTTCTGCCGCCTCGGGCCAATCCAGGTGACCTACTTTCTTAGGGATCCCTTCCTTTCGGCCCCTGCCCAGAGGCAGCCAGGCAGCCTTTGTACACCAGGGTCCATGGAAGAGAGGGGCAGCTCCAGGGGCCTGGGGGTAGAGGGAAAAGGAGTGCTCTTGGCAAAAGTTCACTTGAAGGGCCAGCATTTAAACCGATACTGCCACAGTCGTACCCAGAATTGCCTGCGAGAGCTGTGAAATTTAATACAAAGGCTTAATAATAGTCATAAAAAGGAGCAACACATGACACCATAATGAAAGTGGAAACTTGATTTAAATCTCTATGTGAAGGGTAGGGAGGGGTCTCCCACCGCGACCCCTCAACACCTCCCCTCAGGAAGCCGAGGGACAATGAGAAGGTGGAGACAGACCAGGAGGCAGGAGAGAAGAGGAAGGCTCTGTCTACTTTGAACTGGCCAGCACCTGCCTGTCCCTCTGCTTCCCATCTGGTCTTTGGAGGGGGAGAGGGCGAGGGGGGTCCCCAGTGAGCTGAGCCTGCTGGCTGCTCCCCTGGCAGTACCTGGATGGGGTGTGAAAGCGAGGTGGAGAGAGGTGGTGCCAGGACAGGTCCAGGGTGCATTCACAGCCGCCCCTTCTGGCACAGCAAGTGGACACGAGGCCCCTCCCTGAGCTGAGACCTGAACTTCGCCAGTCTCCCCACCTGCCTGGCCATTTGCCTCCCGTGAGCTGCTGAGCTTCCAAGAACACCCAGGTTTATCTGCAAAGGATCCTTTTTTTCGGTACACAACTGTTCTTAGCCTGCGGTTATTGCTGCCAGAGAGATGAGCAAAGCACCGTGCCTGGCTAGGGGAAGCCCCCCGTCCAAGATCCTGCAACCTGGGTCACAGAGGAGCTGGGCATGGGGCTTCAGGCTCCCCAGGAAAGGAAACCCAGAGGGCAGCGTCCAGCTTCTCCACGGCTCCCCAGGCAGGAGGCGGGCAGGTGGCCTTAGAGATGCACCCATCTAATGGTGAGCCTCGCCCTCGGCGGGCAGTGAGGGTCAGCTTGGCAGGAGTGAGCATGCATGGGGCAGGCGGAGGCGGCCCAGGGGTTCCAGGTCGAGAGGCAGCGTGACCAGAGGCGCAGCGGTGGGTGAGTCCAGGAGGCAGGGCCGGCGGGGCCGACACGCGAAGAGAAGAGCCCTGTCTTCTGGAAGTCCATGGTCGAAAGCACCCACCTTTATGCTGCTTAGTGTTCTGAGACAAGAAATCAAGCGGCACTTATCTTTCAGGATTAAGTTTTTAAAAAACCTTTCCCGATGAACAGGCAGGCTTCCTTCTATCAGACAATGAAGTCTTAGTGGATCGTACTTCCTTCAATGCCACGGTTGCCAAGACATTTAGAATTAAATGCACTGTAATTGCCACAACAAGTGTATTTTATTTGTTTTTTAAAAATAATGACATCTGTCTTTAGTGTATTTTACAGGCATTTTTTAAATTTCCAGTTAAATATCTCGCTGTGAATGTCTCTTTTTCTTGAAAATATCTTCACATCTTTGGAAGGAGGAGAGGATAGAAATCAAAAATTCCAAATGTTTTTGCCTCTTTCTGTGTGAGCCGTGTATACTCGCCGCAGCTTCCTGAACCCGCTTGGAATGGAGGGCAGGGCGTGAGTCAGAGCTGGGGTCCAGCCAGTGGGCACATTCTTCCTACCCGAGCAAATTTTCTAAGCCGTGGTTTCTCTGTGTGCAAAATCGTCAAGTATTTCAAAACCTAGATCCTTAAGAAGGAATTTACACATTAAACACCCTCCTGCCACCACCCTTACTGTTTGTTAAACACACATGTGTTCTGTTGTGTTTTTCTTGTGTTCTGGTCAAATTTTCCAAGTTCTTCACTTGCCTCCTTCTGAGCAACCCTAACTTTACATCTCTGTTTTGCCGCCCAAAGACTCTGATGAGGCCTGCAGGCTTCCATTCTCGTCAGCGCGCCTGCCTCTGAGCTGCTGGTGGTGGACGTGAGCATGGACTGCAAGAGGCCATTGGGCTGTCAGGGAGGAGCCGGGGGCTTTGGCAGCCAGCTGAACTTGGAGAGGTCACGTGTCCTGGGGGTCTCCTCAGTGCCCTCAGCTGTGAGGTCTGGGGTTTGGAGAAGCCCTCTCTGTGTGGTCTTTGCACCTTTGGCATAATTGGCTATTCAATGACGTTTGAGAGAAGGAGAAGGGAGAAACTGAAACCCAGGGAACTTAATGGTATAAAGAACTCTGCAGAGATTCTTATTCCAGCAAACCACTCGATGTTGAGGCAAAAGGTGGCAAACAAGGGCAGCATCCCTGTGGCGGGCTCACCCCTCAGCCAGGCTTGGCGTGGGAAGCCAGGCTTGCAGCCGTCCCAACAGCTCCTCAGCCGTCGCTGGAGGCTGGCCTGTCATCCAGCACCACGCCGTCACTTCACATTCTGACAGCTCTCAAATGCAAATATCCCTGGAGTGAGACTCTGGCATCGTGGAAAAATAGGTCATCTATCACATTTGGTAAAGCCCAGCTGAAGGTGAGGGCCCTGTCTCCTGGTCAACGAGGGTGAAGAGGGCTGGGAATGGGAGTTGAGAGGACAAAACCCTATCTCACCTGCTGCAGTATTTCATATGGGAAGAGTCCCACCCACTCGCACAGACCTTCTTCATTCTTTCTGATCCAACAGGTACTCTTCTACAATTTTAAAATAAATTATTCTTCTCCACGACGAATGTGCTATTCTTGCATGTCTAAATATTTTGTCAATTCATTTGGCAACAAATGGTTTCATATTAAACCAATTTGTTTCTCTCACTTGAAAATAAATTTCCGATTCAGATCATTAGAGCTGCTCTTGGGAAATATGATAATAGAGGTTTCTGCTAGTAGTTGGAGAAAACAAATCTCTCCCACTATAACATCGAGACATGGGTTGTGGAAAACACTCCTTTATTTTCATGCTGGATGTCTTGTGATTCATACTAATGTTCTCCTGTGAAAGTATTCTCTTTATTTTAAGAAGTGATAAAACAAGGCCTTCAGTACTAATATCTTTCTCTTCTTGGTTTAAAAAACTGGGGCATTCAAAGGACACACTGAAAACAAGAAAGCCACATGACTATCCCACCTGATAGCTTTTTTAAAAGATGGAATAATAGTACTCTTCCACAGAGCTCTCTGAGAAGGGGAGTTCCTTTTCTTTCTTAAGACACATTTACCTTTTTTTGAAAGGCTTTTCGTTGTTTCCTTAAACAAGCTTTATCTTGGAATTCCCAAGCACGCTGCAGACCCCGGGATAATACAGATCTCCATAGGAATTTTAGCTAAGTTAAGCAGGTGATGATCTTGCGCAGGCTGGGTCCCGTGTGTGTAAACATTGTCACACACAGACACACACACACACACACACGGTGGAAGGAGGATGTGGCTGTGGCCCTGTAAAACGAGTTCTAATCCCAGGTAGTGACGAGGCCCATCCTAATCCACAATAACACCTTCAAAGACCCTATTTCCAAATAAGGTCACAGCCACCAGACTGGGCTTAGGATTTGAACATGCCTTTATGGGAGACACAACTCGATCCATGACGCGTGCTTTATGAGAAGTTTAGAGATTCTCACGGCAAATCAAATAGCCTTAGCCGGCCATATCGTGGAAACTTCTGAAGGGATGGGAGATTAGCCGGGTATGTTTTCTCAACTGCTAGCTTGATTCCTAGGAAGATCAAATCTAGCTGGGAGGAGAATGAAGAAGAGCCACCAGGAAACCAAGAGGGGAAGAGATACTAAAGACCATTGCTCATTCCTGGAGCCAGCTGCAAATAGGGTAAAATGCAGAACAGGGCCTGATTCCCAGCGAGAGAGAGGAGGCATTATCACAAGGGATTTTGTTGAAGTAAAGAGATGTGCTTTGATGATTCGAGGGGCAGCTGAAGCTCCATGGTAGAGAGAGAAAACTAGATTCCTGAAACCTTGGAATAATGCAGTGTTCAGAAAACTTTGACAAAGTTCCTTAACCTTAAGTTCTTTGTTTTTAAGATAAAGGTTGTATCACCTTCCTTGAAAGGGTTTTATAGGAATTAATTAAAATGACTGCCGGGAAAAAAAAAATAACATCCAATACATTATATGTTCTCAAGAAATGGTAATTGCTATGATAATGGTGATGTTGTACCAGTTAGGTATTATGTAACAAACATCCCCAAACTCAGGAATTTCAAACCATAAGTGTCTGTCATTGCTTAGGTGTGTACAAGCTAGCTGGGCTCACTCACGTCTCTGTGATTAGTTGCAGGATGGCTGGAAGACAGCTGGTCTAGGCTGGCCTTGACTGGGAGGGCTGGGGTGATGGGGATCTCCCAGCATCTCTCATCTCCAGCAGATTAGCTGGGCTTGCTCTTATGGTGGTACTATTGGGCTCCAAGAAAGAGAGCATAAAAGAGACAGTGTGCCCAGCCATTTCATTTAGGCTCAGAAGTGCTGTAAAATCTTCTTCACCACATTCTGTTGGCCGAAGCTGGTCACAAGGTCAGCCGGATTCAAGGGGCAGAAAAATGGATTCCTCCTGTGAGTGGTAGTGTGGCTGAGTCACACGGCAGAGGCCATGGGCACAGAAGCAGTCAAATTGGAGGCCATTTTGCATTCAAGCTGCTGCAGTCTGTGCTGAGCAGTGTGCACCTTCTCTGGAAAGCCATATGCTGATAAGTCAAGACAAGATGCAGGGTTGGGTAAGAAGGGCTTATGGCTTTTGCAAAGCGTGGCTCTTGAAGTTTGAATGTGCATCTCGTTCTTTGCCTTGGAATTGCACTTACTTTGACCTGTAACTATGGCATGGATGTTGTATAAAATGATAGCATTTTTAACCTATTGACTGATGTGATGCAGGATGATGTCAGTGTAAAGGACCATGATCTTGAAAAGCATGTCAGAAAGAAAAAACACAGAGACTTTCCAATAAAAATCACTCTATCGTCAACCATACATACATAAAACAAAACCTGGTGATTTACCTGTAAAATATTATATTTTTATGTTTCTGCTACTTAGAGTGGCCATTATGAGAGTATGAAAAAAATTACATGACATTATATGCCATGACTTAGGTCTGAGTGGCAGATTCTTTGACAAATAGATATAATCCATATTTATTAAAGTTTCTGCATATTAAAGGATCAAATCGTTATTGGAAACATTCCTGCAGCCACTCCTGATAAGAAGGCAGAAGAGGAACCCACAAGATAATTGCTTTCACTGCGGTGTGGTTATAACTTGACAACTTGGAAAGGAACAGTGCAGGCAAGACTGGGTCTCAACCAGCTGTCCATGTGGCGGAGACCTCGGCTCACGTCCCTGCAGGGACTCTACCCTGAACCACTAGCATCACTCTCCATACCTCTGCCTTAGCTTTGAGCCTGGTGCAGATCTATTTTCTCAACTTGTTTTAAAACTGGGACTCTGTTTCTGAGGCCCTTAAAATGTGGAGACAATATTTTGAAGAGGTTTCATAGATGGGATTCTGAAACTTCAAAGCCTGCACACCACGAAGAGTACACAAAAGTATCTCAACTGTCTTCTGAAATAATTTCCCTCTCTTGTCAGAGCTGACTGACAGCTCTAATAAATTCCTCCATTTTAAGCAGACTCACATTTCACATGTGCTTGCTCTCCTCCCAAGCGGAGTGGAACTTCTATTGTCAAATGCATAAAATAACATTAGAGATGCAAACCGGGTGTAGCCAATGGTAATGTGCCATTTAAAACTTATGAACCCAAATGAAGGTTTATTTTCTCCAAATTGAAATTTATAGTTTCATTTTAGAGTGCTAACTTGAATATTGATGGGGTTTGAGCATGCTATTATAAAACGGCGGTAGAAAGCAGAACAAGTAAGCGCCAAGCATAGAACAGAGATTATGGAAATGCATGGACCTTATGTTAGAAAGAAGACCCTGTCACCTGCACTGATTGCTAAAACTTAGTGCGGCTTTCATGTGGGCAATATACCACCCTGGGTCTGTTAGCGCTTTATTTGCTTTCATGGAACATGCAAAAAAAGAAAAAAATAGAAAATCGCTCGTCAGTGTCCTTCACATCTTCTGGGTCATTGAACAGATCACAAGATGCAGGAGAGTACTCTTGGCAATACGATTGACCCTTTCTTAGAACAGCATGTGGTAGATAGCTTTAACTGTCACCTTGGCAAAAATCTGTATTGCTTTGTGCCGAGGTGGAAATTCAGTTCCATTCACCAAGCAGACACTGAGGCCCAGGCCTGGCTAATGGGTCAGAGATTCCAATCAAGCAGAATCCCCTGCCTCCAAGGGGCCCCCCTCCAAGAAGATACGCGCACAGGAGGACAATGCGATTTTACGCACACTTGTAGCTGTCACGGTGTAACTCCTTTGACTGCTTCCAAAATGCAATAAAACACTACACTACAATTGCAATCTGAAAAACAGGAAAACAATAAGAGGGCAGTTAAATGTAGTAGAATAATAATTTAAGAATTCCCAAGTATTTTCGGCATCCTAAATTCTATTCTCTAGAGATTTGCACCCAGCACCTGGAGAGCAACCCCCAATTGTCATTGCTTAGCGATGTCACTATTCTGCTGCCAAGCTGGGTCTGACCTTTACAGTGATGCCTTGGCCATTTTTCCTACGTAGTCTGTGTGCTTCTCCAAAGCAGTTGCAATGACCAAAAACAAGGGAGAAGCTCTGCCAGTGGCTACGGCTTTGGAGGAGAACAGAGTCCTAGACGATGACAGAGGAAACCAGTCACATCTTCCCGCATGACTCATTCTGCACATATCCCTCTGGGAACAGTGGTCTTCCTCCCCTCATTAGGTAAGGTGCCACCTGGGGCAGAGTGAGCTGCAAGGCGACCCCGTGCTCACATGTTGCAGGATGAAATGTGAAGCAGAAAAGAGGTAAGCACAGGTGGCAAAGCTGGCTGCGAGTCTGGGAATGGACTCACTGGAAACAAAACAAAGCATCACGATCAGAACGAGAAGAGAAACCTCAGCTCTCAGGTCATTACATGGAAGAGGGTGGGTCTAAGGTACGACCTGTCAGGATTAAGGGGGGTGTCTCACCTTGGCCATGGTAGGTGGAGCTGATATGTGGCTGCCTCCTGAAACTTTCCTAAGAGAACCAGCTCCTGGAGGCCCTCATGAGAATGAAGTGAAACAGTGGAAGAACGATTTTATCATCATGATTATTATCCTTTTTGCGCTATGTCATTCTGTACCCACTTAGCCATCCGACATGATGGTGGAGACAGTTTCCTTGGTAATGTCATGGCCAGAGTTATAGTCTCATGCGTACAACATCATTACTGGTCAAATTGTCTAAAACAAGAGCAGTGGCAAGCGCATGTGAAAACATAATTCAGTTTGCTCTTCTTCCCTGGTGGGGACACCGTGGGGGCCAGGCTGCTGTGCTGTGATCAGATGGAATCGCTCTCTGCCCCCCAGATCGCCTCTCCTTCATCAAACCAATTCACATTCTTCGCTCTCTTCTGCTGAATGAAGACGGGCTGCTGTGCAGAGCAGTAAATGCCCTCGTCTAATTCCATCACACCACTCACACAAGGGGCTAACAGCACTTGAGGAAGCGGCCAAGGAGCCCACCAGCCAGCGTCAGTGCCAAGTTGAATCAAGTCCCGTGAGAAGACTTTGACGCTGCCCGCGTGTCCATGGCCTGACGCTCTTCCATGATTTGGGGAACACAGATGAAGTCAAATAGCTGCTGGCCTGGATTTCTTTCTTCTCCTGTGTTTGCTTTTCTCTTAGGGTTTTAGTAAAGGATATTTTCAAGGTCTTCCTTTCTTCTCCACCTTCTTGCAGTATTTTTTTTTCTTTAGGCTATATAATATTTCTGTATGTTAAGATTGATTTAGGAAATAATAAATATGACACAAGGTAGAACCCTCCATACACATTAAAGCAAAATAAATACTATTTGAAAAAACCTGAAGTAAAAAAAAAAAAATGTATAATTTAATCGTGAAGTTTTCCATCACAGTTATGAAGCACTAACATGGGTGGCTTGGACAAGTTTCTTAAATCCTATATGCTATGTTTTTTTGCTGTAAAATGGTGATGATAACAGCATTTGCTGCATTGCTGGTGCTGTATAATGAATGAATATTTCCAGCATTGTCTGGCATGTATCCCATTTTGTACTTAAAAACTATTGGCTGTAATTGTTAGAAGTATAAGTCTTAACATTACTCTTTTTGTAAAGTTTCCAACACAAGTCATTAAACAACTAAAAAAAACTTTATATAAAATTAATGCATTTTCTTTGACAAACTTATTTAACCAGTATTTCAGCCTACTTTGATATTGAGAGTCATATAATTCCTTGGGATTATACTTGTTAAGCGTGGACATGTAATGATTTCCTTTGGGTTGTCACTGGTAGGCTCCTGCAATCTGTTTTATTAATGTTCAAATACATAGAAATTCATTAAGATACAAAAATCACAATGAAAGTGATTAGAATAAGTTATGTATTATCATTTGCTCTATAAAAAGTTAATATTTAAAGTTTTAAAGTTAAAACTTTCATTTCTAGAAACTTTTTAAAACTTTTGAGAATTAAAACTAGAATATCTGTTACAAATTCTTTCTAATCACTCTTAACTGTATTCACATGCATTATTGGAAATATTATTTAGGTCAACCATAAAAAAATTTCCATTTTATCCATCAAAATTGGTCAAATATCTGCAATTTTGTATTGTTTAACCTAATGTTTAATTTTTGAAAGTAAACAGATACATCTCTTAAATTCAATCATGTAAGCATCCACAGTGCTTTACAGACAGTTAAAAAATTAGGACCATTTGAATGAACTGCCAGCAATCCTACCTATATATGCCACTGCAAATTGAGTAGCTGCTTCATTTAGGGATCAAATGAAATATTTATGGTGGACCAAATAAAGAAGCCATGTAATGGCAAATTCCTATATCTGGGGACATTTCTGTCACTTTGGGCATTGGTGAAATAGCTCTGGCCTAATTTCATCTGACTCTGGATGTGTGCAAATCACAGGGAAATGTGAACTGACTATAGACTGAGAAAATCAGCAAAGACAGAAAATCATTGCAAATCAGAACCTTATCAATATTTCACCAGGCTAAGACTAAACATCTCACTCCTCCAGAAAGGAAAAGCTGTATTGCTGAAACCATAATGCTGTGATATGAAAGTTTATCATGACACTGTTAAATGCTAAGAATTTACATTAGACCTTGATGTCCACTGTTCATATATATCTCATGGCATGAAATTAAAAATTAGGTGCCTAAAGCCATACTCTTCGATAGCAGAGACATTTTTGCGGTTTGTTATAATTTGTAAACCCTTTGGTCCATGCTCTGTTCCTTGCCTGCGATACCCTGACGGGTATTGGACTCTCTTTGCCATTCCTCCTTCTTGATGTGCTGGTGAAGTTGAAGCCCTACACGAGGCCTTCATGGCCTTTCCAATACCAGAAGGAAAAGAGCATTCTTCTGTGGCCTGCTAAACTTCTTCCCAACATCCTCAAGGCAGCAGCTTGAGGGTTTTATTTATTTTTCCATGCTCCATTCACTTAAAAACATAATGAAAAAAAAAACAAAAAACAGTAAGTGACCTCCAACAAAGACCCAGAACAGACTGCCTTTTCAAATTGATCAGCTCAGGGTCTTCATCAAGATATATACTGAATTGAAGAAAGCTTTTTGAGATATAATTCTTCATTCTGTGATGAATTTCTCTTGGATAGAGGAAAATCAACCAAGAAAAATAAACAAAACATACCAATTAAGGTTCAACTTAATACTTCACATATACTGAGAGAACATTGATAAATTTAGCCATTCACTGTGTTTGGAAGGCTTAAGGTTTGCTTTGTCATTTGAGTTTTTGCCTTGAGGAAAAAAAAAAAAATACTGCCAATGTTTATAACTCTGTAGGGGGAAACGTTTTTAGAAATGTCAGAAGCTTTGTTATAATTCCAATTAAAATATCTTCTAAAAAAGTTTGATAAATTTAGGAAAAAAGGCATAATTACCTATGAAACAGTATTTTACACACACACGCAATCGGCTCCTTCTCCCAGCCGAGGTACCCGCTAAAGTGTTCTCCATTCTGTAAATGTTACCCTCTGCCTCAGGTCCCACCTACTGACATAAGAGCTCTCTCGTCAACTCTTCCCCTCCTAACCTCCCACGTGCACGGGGTTCCTGTCTTCCCTCCATCAGGACCCATTCACTCTTGAACCCCACTGAGCCCACCATTCAGCTGGGATGGCTCTAATGCAGCCACTCATTTTGTGGGTTAAGTATTTCCAGCTTCTGCACCCGTCCATATCGCTGAGGCGAGCTACTATTTGCAAAGCCCTGTGCAAAATGAAAATGTGGAGGCCCCTATTTTAAAAGCATTAAGAATTTCAAAAATGGCAACAAGCAGAACATTAGCCCAAGCCTGGGAACATGCACAACGCCCAGGGCCAGATGCGGGGGAGATCATGCTTCCCGGCTTTTGCTGGTGGAGTCATTGAGTTTGGAGTAGAAGCCACTTGCAGGGCAGAACGTGTAACTGCCTGTGCAAGGGGTTCCCAAGCTTGCTCTTTCTGTAACAGACTGACGATATTCCACATAGTGGCCATTCTATTAGGCTGAATTCTAGAGTATAGTTGGCATGGAGCTGGGGCCTCGGCCAACCTGCAAGGGGCATGAAGTACTAGCAAGAAGTCAGTGTTTCTTGATATATGCCACTGATGCTTTGCAGACATTGTTACAGCAGCAGAGTTGAGCCCATTCTTGCTGATGCACTTCTGCTTTTCATGGTCCCCTAAGTTCTGTAGCTCAAACAGGCTACAGCAATACTTTCCTTCCATACCTGACCCTTCTTGGACCTACTTCACATGTTTTTCATTTTAGACCTTGTGGAAATCAGACCTATGCAGTTGAAACCCAATGGCAGGTTGCTTCAGTCATGCCATATATCTGCTTCTTTCTATCCCAGGAATTCCCCACCCTTGAAATATAGGGCACCTCTAGGAACTTCCAGGAACATACTCAACCTGATGCATGTACACCTCTGGAATTCCCATGAGGAATTGTGGAATGGGATCCAGTAGATAAATATTACCCCCTTTCATCTCTTGGGAAGACAAGTATGAAGTGTATTCCATACTGAAACTCAGTGGGCTTCTAGCAGGTCAAGCTCCATTTTCCCATAATGGTGCTTGGAATGATAGCACACACTAAGATTGACTTTTCTCTGTTTCATTCTTCATAACTCCTTTCTGTCCTCTGGGATCACATTCCAAAGTAAACCACCTACAAGCAAACCCTTATCTAAGAGTCTTCTATTTTGAGGAAACCAGAAGTTGCCCTAGAAAGAAGACTCTCAGGATAGGTTTTCCTAACTTGACCCCTCAATGCTCAGATATCACAGTGACCGAGTTGCTAAGATTCTCAGTGGTTGAACATAATGCAGTACAGGTGGAAGCTTAGCTTTGACTAGCAGAGGTAGCACTGGTTCTTGACCAGTACAAAGGCAGTGTGAGTTCAAAGTAAGATGGCTTGGGCTGTGTATTGTGATATCTTTAAAAGTCTTAAGTATAGGAAATGACAGGTCTAAGTTATTTAGCTATAATCTCAAAGCATGCTGAGGAAGTAGGAAAACTGCCATGGCAACATTTAAAGAGACCCTTATCTCACACAGTGAGGGATGATTGTGCTGAAAATTAAGGCCAATGATTTAATTTTTGAAGGTAGCAGAGCTGCAAAGGAGACTGAATGTGCAGCTTCAAAAGGGCTTCCCATGCCAAAGTTGAGATTTGACAGGAATGTGAAACCCTGAGACCTAGAATCAGGACATTTGGGTGAATGAATCAGAGAAACTGCTGGACCTCCCAGGTTCCCCTGAACACCCTAGGCTGTGGGAAGTTTCTCCCTTCTTCTTGCGGTATGGGTACTCCAACATTAAGCCAGGAGAGCTTGAAAGAATTCTGGAGAGGGTCTCTTGTAAACAGTTCTGCCCTTCTCCTGTAGTGGAAGCTGTAATGTGCTGTCAACATCCCCCATCCAGATCAAAGCCCTCATTCTCCACACCCCAAAACTGTTGGTTGCTGATGCAACCAAGCTGAATGTCCTCTAGGACTAGCCCTCCACCAAAGGATGTTGCCTCACCTAAGATTATGCCTTCTCCCAGGGAACATCTATGTATCACATGGCAGATCAAGGCCAGGCTAGAAGGGCTTTGCCCTCTTCTTTAATGAGAAAAAATATGGAGAACCAACCAAGAGCTCCCCTGTAAGACTGACTGATGTCTCTGCTGTAACTCCACACTTCAACTTCTCCTAAGTTCCATCCTGTTTCTTTTATTCCATGTAGGTGATGTCACAGAGTAATCTCCTGCATGTAAATCTAGAGTCTTTTACCACAGTCCATGACTGTCTGTAACAGAGAGGTCCTCAGAGGCTGACTCTGGACTTGGATGTTCAAGCTGGATCACCCACTAGCCAGCTGGTGAGGTGGACATCCTCACTTGTGGAACACTGATGGCCTTCTTGTGTGTGCACAGACAGGGTAATGGCTAAACATCTCCTGAAGGGTGGCTTGATGGAAGTCATGGAAAAGGATGTTTGGGAATGGGACATCTTAAGTGCTTGAGAGAATTGGGGAAAATAGCATTGATAAGAACCATGGAATCTGATGGTTATTGCTCTGGGTATCCAATACTTTGAAAAAAGACAATGAAAGACTGAAAGAGATTAGTCATTATTATAAGTTGAAGTGTGGAAACAAGACATCTTCTGAAAGCAGAAAAAAGTTGAAGGATGAGCTAAGAATTTAGTTGTAAAACAAGAAGAGTTTGAGAGAAGGTTGAATTCTCAAACCGGGTAGGTATACTATTCTAAGGACCGAGTTCTGCATTGGACGAGGGGGCCCTGAGACTTGGAAAGTGGATATCTAGGTTGATGAGTTCAAATTCTTGAAACCCCAGATTTCCCTTAAAATTTCTACATCTAAAGAGTCCTCCCTGTTGGAAGTCCAGCTCTCAGTATCTATTATTTGATATGCAAATATTAAAGTTAAAGGTCTCCCACCAGTTGAAAATAAAGCAGAGGCCACTGCCATGCATAGCAGTTGTACTCCCATCAAGACCTACACTTTCTTTCCTTCCTGTTCACCAGATCAATGACAGAGGTTAAGTCATAGCACACCCTGGTTGTGGAGTGGCTCAACTTGCAAAGAGCTGCAAGGCTCAGATGGCATGGACCAGCAGGACCCAGGAGAGTTGGTATGGCACCATGGCCTCAGGGTCCCTGATGAAAAAGGAGGTATATAAAGGTAGAGTATAAGGAACCACTCTCACCATAAGGGATATAACATGAGAGACGGGGCTAGGACACTGGAAGATTAGCTCTTGGAATCTTGGAGAAATCAGCATCCCACACAGAAAAAAAAAAGTGAGGTAGAAATATTAGACCTGCCATGGAAATGGTAAGAGGTAGAGGAAGTAGAGGAAGAAACTGCAAAGCTTGGAGAAGTGGGCTAGCCAGACCTGTATGCAATATTTGGAGACATTTTTGGTTATTATGTCTGGTTTGGGAGAGAATTCTACTGGTATCTAGTTAGTAGAGGTCATGGATACTACTGAATATTGTAAAATGCACAGGACAGCCTCTCTACAATAATTATCCCATCCAGAATGTCAATTGTGTCAAGCCACACAGCCTTCAAACACTAAGCTGTTAATTTCCATCTTTTTATATTTATCAGGTAGGAGGGTCTGAAGCTCTTAACAGTCACAAGGGATGGATAACATATGTTTTGTCCCAGAGAGACCCCTATTAGCAATATTCACTCTCTTGGTCTCTGGGCACATTTGTCCACTAGATAAATGATATCATGTAAAGTCAACTGGATGACCAACAAGTGTGAGTTAATGGAAGTTCTTGGTAAGACATGGTGCTACTGAGAGTGGTAAATGGCTCTCAGGACATCTTCATCAGAGAGGTTTTAGTAACCTAGTGGTTAGAGGCATGACAGGACCTGCCCATCAAAAGAAAGCACAAATTATTGTAATTTCCAACCCACCACTTAGAAGGAAGAACACTGTTTCTTGGCTCTGAAGGTGACATATTGCACACTCAGTAATATTGCTCTGACACATTTATTGGGTGGCAGGAAATGCTAACAGCTTTGAGTGAGATCCAAGAAAGGGCTTTGAAGAAGTCTATGCTTTAGTGCAAGCCAAAAGACCTTAGGCTCTGGAGCAAAGCCATCCCATCTGCAGGAAAGAATTATGCACCATTTGAAAAAGATAGATCCTAGAATGCTACTGGGCCTAGGTAGAAGGAACAGATGATCATCATGAACTGGGTATTGTCACACCCAACAGATTATAGGGTTGGGAGAGTTCAGCAGGAATCCATTTTATGATGCAGTTAGTACTTCCAGGTAGGGTACAGACAGGGCATAGGTAAGCCACAAAGTATGTGGTTTAGATTTCCATGTCACTTTCTATTTTTGTACCAGTGCTTCTATTCCAGTTCACATCCATGACTGCATGCAATGTCTTTAATGATCAGTTGATAGAGGAGGGAAATGCTCACGATTCATCCAGCTTTCTATGTAGGGACAAGCTGGAAATGTTCTGTTCTTGCACTATGGCCCCACTCATAGGCAGTCCTGAAAGACAGTGGTGAGTGAAGTTTCATTCCATGGGAAGTTTGCTTATCCATTTTGTGAATAAATAAAAATGGCCCATGGTAAGTCTCATGGCCAATGGTGAATGCTTTTTTTGGTTGGTCAGGAGGTGGGAAGAAGAAAGATTGGACAAAAGGAAAGGGGACTAGAGAAGGAAAAACCTATGGAACTGGTCAAATGGTGGGAGGATCTTGGTTCACATGTTAACACTCCCCAGAAAGAATCTTCCATAAAAGAGGCACTCAACAGCCAAGTAGCTAGAGAGGCACAACCAGTTGAGCTCAGTGGGCTTCTGTTACCACTGCTCCAGTGCTGACACTGACAAGCCAGACCTAATGGCAGGATAAGGGTCCATGATCTGACAGCATGACTCCCACTCACCAGAGTGATCGACCTACTGATACTAACAATTGCCCAATGTTCCAGTGAACAAAGCTGACACTTGACATGCCACCATCCATCAAGGAGACCAACTGGCTACTTGGAGGCAAGTCAAATACATACAACTACTTCCACACTGGAAAGGGCAGTGACTCATCTTGCCCATAATTGACACATATTTTAGGTATGTGTTTGTTTTTCACACAGAGCCTCAGCCAGCACTACAGTTCACCAATATGGGATACTAAATAAAACCACACAGAAGCAAGACATATTCTTTCAGCAATGGAGGTGGAGTTATGGGCACTTGACTGTGGGATCACATAAAACAACACCTGGAAGTTGCCAGCCTGATGGAGCAATGAAACTGCCTTTGTAGGTGAAGATGAGGGTCCAGGTTGTAGATGATATCCTGTGAGAAAGGGGTGCGCTGCTCCAGAGCACAGGATAAACCCTAATTCAACCACTATCATATGGCTCTGTATCACCAAAAGTTGAGTGTACATGATTGGGAATAAGAGGGTTAAGGTTGGATTGGCCCCACTTACTATCACTCTCAGTGACCCAACTGAGGAATTTGTGCTTCTCCCTATCTCCACACCTTGATGCTCTGTTGGTCTAGAAGTCATGGTTTCCAAACAGGAACACTTTGTACCAGGGTACCCAAAGAGAATTTCATGGAACTTTATGCTATGTCTGCCTCTTCCACCACTTCAGGCTCCCACACCAATGGACGAACAGGAAAGGACAAGATTTACTATCCTGGCAAGGATAAAGGCTGCTCTTAAACAATAGAGGTTGGGGAAATATATTTGGCATAAAGATGGTCTGCTGGTTCGTGTCTTAGCGCCCTCTGATTCAGACTTGTCAGTAAGTGGACAAGTACAGCAGCCACAGTCTGGGAAGGGCAGGGAGACCAGCAGAGGCAATGTCAGGGATGAAAAAAATTTAGAATGGAGGGTGCAGGAGGGAGTGAAGATGGTCACCTGCATCCTTGAGACCAGCTTCAGTGGCCATGGTTGTAGTCCTTTCCATTGACCTTCCACTTGTAACTTTTCCTAAGATACACAACCAACCTGAATCTTGGTGAATTCCCTAGAAAACTAAGTGGGTCCAAGTGATGCAAAGTTTGGAATGTAGTGGCCACCATGGTGCATCACCATAGCTACTATGCTGTTGCTTGATGATGATTCAGCTGAGCCTCTCTGCAGGAATTGAATTCAACCAAGAGATGCTGCCCAGCACAACATCTGATGCCTACCTGGGTCAGCCTGAAACCTAGGAAACGCCAGTGAGGGAGACTAAAGTCCTTGTTCTCTTGCCTCATCTGGGACAATTCGGAAGAGCCATCCCAGAAAAAAGTGCTCCCTTAAGAGCAAACAAAGCTGCTAATGCATTTGCAATGTAGTTCAACCTCTCCTCTTTCTCAAGCCTGCTCCACTAACCCCATCCAGATGTTGTTCCTGAGAGGACTTCCCAGTAAACTGCTTCGATCTAAATCTCAGACACAGAAGTGGCTGCCTAGGGAGTCTGACCTTTGACATATCCTCTCATTTCTTCCAGACCAGTAACTGCATTTGTGTCACAGCATAGCTTCAGACCAAAAGAACTGCAGATTTCTTCTAATACATATGGACAAGCCATGGGAGAATATGCTGGGAGTGGATCTTGAGGATGTTGGGCTAGAGAGATCAGAATATAAATCTGTATAGGAAAGAGTTTATTGACATGGGAGCACTCCCCATTGCTTGCAATTTAAAATCTTGATTAGGATACCAAGAGGAGTCTTGATGTACTCCTAGGCTGGCTTCTTGAAGCATGGACACAAAGGTGCATTGAAGTACGTAAAGTAGGGAAGCTGAAAAGTCCTGTAACACTATTGCAGACAGGATCTGATGGCTCAGGGTTGTGGTGATGGTAGATGAGGCCAAGCAACATTTTAGAAGACACTCATTTATGGGAACAATGAGTATCTTCGAGAAGTTCAGTGGAGGCTCTCATCCATATGACTGGATCACTGGTAGGAGATGCTAATATGGAATTGTGGTCCTTAGTATCAATAGGAAATTTAGAATTCAACAATGGTAGAGATAACCATCGTAGACAAGGAGGACACAATTACTGTAATAGACAGCAAGGTGTGAGTGGTAATTAGGATGCTTTGGCCTGGATAGAAGTTAGATACGTGATAGAGATAGATAGATGATATAGATAGATAGATAGATAGATAGATAGATAGATAGATAGATAGATAGATAATGGTGAGCACAGGTATTCACCCTGAATCAAATTCATTTCAGATGTGGTCCACTAGGTCCAGGGACCTCTTGTTTTACATTCCTGTTCCCCAAAAGACTTGGGACAGAACCCCATTTTTCACTGGCTGGGTCACATCATTCTAACAGGGAAGATACAATTGTATTGTGGCTATCCTGGCATTAGTGAGCTCAGTCTGATTCAAAGACTCAAAGAGCAGGGTATCCCCTTCCTCTTGAGTAAGGTGAACAAGGAGCTGATGGAGCACTACCATCTGTTGGAAAGACATCCCTGAGCAGATTTCCATGCATTCCTCAAAGTGTCTCCAGAGGGATCCAGCCCTAGTTGGCCGCAGTGGTGCCTAATTGTTAACACAACTTTGGAGTGGTTTTCTCTACCTTTCTCTTTGGTTTCCCTCCTTTCCCCATTGCTTGGTAACACTTCCCCAAATAATTCCCCAAATAATAAAGCTCTCATCATAGACTGCTTTGGGCAAACCCAGGATACATAATCTTCCTCCCCCCTAAAATATCTCCTCTTTGCTCACCATCAGCCTTATGTGATGTCTGAAAGGTCTGTTGAGCGTCCCCCTTAGCTGGACAAATTATGGCATATGGATACCATTATCTTTTATAGGATGTAGCAGCATTAGGAGGTGGCTTAGCCACAAGAACATTAAAAAAATTGGCAAACAGAGCACTCCCTGGAGAGGAGCAATTCTATGGTGTAGCAGTTTGATATAATTTATGAATTACAAAAAAAAGATATAGATTATGTTTGTAAACTGGTCTGTTCCTCTGGGTGTGAGACCCTTTGATTGTATTAGATTCAGCAGAGATACCTTTGATTAAATTATGTCATGATTAGGGCTTTGATTATGTCATTAGGACATGCAAGGGGTCCCTGCCCCCTTGGGAAACCAATAAAACACACAGAGAAAATACACAGAGGATCCTGCAGTCCAGGGAAGAGAGATGAGACTGATAGTTTACAGCTGACCTTGTGAAGAGAACAGAGCAGCTGTGCCCAGAAAGAAACAAGCCCCAGAGGAAGAGAGATGAGCATTATGCCAGACTACAATTGAGATTGGAAGAAGCTGGGACCACAGAGACTTAAGAGGAAAGAGGAAGGCTGAACCCTTGCAGACATTGCCCGCCATCTTGCTGCAACATGTGGCAACAGACTTTGGGTGAGGAAGTCCCTCTTATAGTACCTTGCGTTGAACTCTTCAGGGCCTTTTAACTGTAAACTTTTACCCTAAATAAATACCCTTTATAAAAGCCAACAGATTTCTGGTAATTTGCATCAGCACCCCATTTGGCTGACTAATACACACGGGTACCAGTGTTCTCCTCCAATGAAGAGACCAAGGCACTGAACTTTCCCTGATTTCCCTAACAAGTGAGACCCGGTGGGATGTAGCCCTCAGCAAACCACCAGCTTTCCCAGCTCCACTTCCACATGTGGGTGGGGATTTTTCAATTAGACTGTCACCCTCTAGATGCTAAGATCACAGGGCAGGGAAGGTTCTGCCTTGCTGGATTATAGCCCAGAGCTTGACATCTGAAAGGTTCTCAGTATCCTGATCAGATTAAAGGAGATATCCTTCCAAATTGAGAAAAAGACAAGCTCTGGCTGCAGTCAGAGAAAAAGGGAAGGCTGTGTTTTAGGCTGTGCCCAGCATATGTGCTGGGAAGCTGCTACAGATGCTGGAAGAGCTTGTCCCTGCAGTGGGTGTGCACGAAGGCTTCCAGCCCTTCACTGGACATTCTGCAGCAGCTGGAGCCTGGTAGTGATGCAGGTGAAGACTTGGTGCCCTGAGCTGCCCTTCCAGGGACTGCCCATCGCTATGGGAAGTGAGTGCTTCAGTTCCCTGCAGCTCTCGTTTCACCAGGGCCAGTTCCACAATATGTTGGTGCCCAGAGTTCCTGTTATAGCACAACTAGAATCTCTGTAGACAGCCATGCCCGACCTGTTCCCACTCCTTCAGAAAGACTGGGGTCCTGTGCAAGGATGTTTAACCAGTGGACCATGGATGTCTGGGCTGGAGCTTCCTCCCATTGCTATAGCTTGAGGGTAGGTGTCCCCATTGAGCAGGAAGACCCATCCTCATCCCAAGGCTGTTGTGAGGACCCCGTTGCACCCTGAGGCTCTGAGGTGGGGGGCGGCCGGCAGGCCAGCTTCATCTTAACAGGCAAGACTCGCCCTTGCGTCAGGACCTTGGATAGCCTCGGTCATGCCCGGTGCCTCCCCTTGGATACATCTCTAGGCCATTGGGGGTCTCATAAAACATAATAAGAAACCAAATGCCCCCCAAATGCCAAGTTCACAGGAAAACTGTGAAGATGACCTTCTTTGGAAAAAAGGTCTTTGCAGATGTAATTAAGTTATGGAGCTTGAGATGAGATTCTCCTTGATTATCAACTTGGACCCTAAGTCCAATGACAAGAAGAAAAGGAGACACAGGCACAGAGGAGAAGGCCATGTGGAGATGGGGGCAGAGACTGAGGGATGCGGCCCCAAGCCAGGGAATGCCCGAGGCCACTGAGAGTTGGAGGAAAAAGGCAGAATCCTCCCCTTCAGCCTCTGCAGGGAGCACTATCCCACTGACACCTGGATTTCAGACTTCCGGCCTCCAGAACTGTGAGACAATAAAGTTATCTTGCTGTAGCCCGCCAAGTTTGTGGTATTTGTTACAGCAGTCCCAGGAAACGAATACAGTGGGTGTCGTGTTCCCATCTTACCAGCAGGTGGGGGCTGGAACGCTGAGCTCCAGGATTGGCTGGGGTGTAAGTTCATGCACAGAACGTGCTATGGAGGGGCTCCAGATTCACCAAATCCAAGGTGTTGCTCCGTTTCCTGTACTCCAATCTCACATCCAGGCACTCTCTATGAGCTGCTGGCTTTCATGTCCCAGTATACCCAAGCAGACCTTTCCATCACTCCCTCAGCCCACTGCCATGGCCCTCACCTGGTGCCCCCACTCCCCTTCCAACCCGCTGCCCACCAACATCCAGAGAATGTGATGTCAGCAACAATGCTGAATGTGCCGTTCTTTGGGGGATCCCTGTCATGTATTAAAACCATGACAGAGTGCCCTGAGAATGGCTCACCATCCTCTATGACTTGACCCCCGTCCCTCTGCATGGGGCCCTTACTGCACTTCTTGCCAGCCCCACAGACCGCTTCTTTTCACCAGCCTCGGCTTTGGAAAGCTCCCTGCACCCCTTTGGCCTGGAGAGCTTTGGCTCATTCATGGAAGCTTTCTATGAAGCTTCTCAGGAGCTTTTCTGTGACCATCTAACCACCATCCCTGCATGTATTGCAGTTTCCTCATTGGCAATCTGTGCTTCTCCCTCCTCCAGCAAGCTGTCCTTGAGGGCAGGGCTGCATCTTCTATCAGACTCCACAAGACAGGCACATTATAAATACAGGTTGAACGCTCAGCCATTAAATATACAACTCTAGTTAAAGAAACAACAAAACTGCCTCAATTCTTGTTGGATAGCTGGTGAAGTCAGATAAAGCATTCAAAAGGCACTGTGCTTTTACTTCTTTTGTTGTAATACTTCCAGATGGGTTAGCACTCTTATTTTAATGATTAACAACAATTTATTGAGCACCGACTACATTACTGGAGCTTTATCTGTGCTACCTCACTTAAAATCTTTACCAAAAGCTTCTGAGGAAGTCATTAGTATGCCCATTTACAGATGAGATGTTGGATCTAAGATCAGCATCATAAATGGCAAACTGGTGTTAAGCTCTTGTAAACAATCCTGAAGTGATATTTGCAATCTGTGCTGCTTTATATTGGTTTAACATTGATTTTCAAGGCCATCATTTGACTTCTTATTTTAAATTTGTGGTTCTGTTTGTTGCTACTTTAAAATTACAACTTTCCTTTCATATTATGTAAAATCATGCATATTCTACCTGTCTATCCTCCATGTATATTACACGTATATAAAGATGGAAATTGGAATCTTTTCCACATATTTTCCAATTGTCCCAAAGAATGCAATTAAATGGCTTTTCTTTAAAATTATGGTTCATGGGTTTTTCTTTTTTTTATTTTATGTGCTTTCATCTGATAGCATTATGAATGGGAGCTTGGTGGAATAAATATTTTAGCTGCGGATTGAAGATGTCCTGATGGGAGCTTTGTTGGAGGCATTTCCCCATTTCACCCAGGTTACACTCCTGAATTCCTCATGCCAGAATGCAGGTGGCTTGTTAGAAATTACTTCTTGGCAAAAAAAAAAAAAAAAAGCTGCATCCAAGTGCAATAAATAGGAACTGCTATGTCTGCTTTGCCTCTGCGATGCATTCTCCTTTTCCTAAAACCTGCCCCCCTTGCACCCTCTCCATACTCCATGTCGATTTGTGCAGCTTACACTGTCTGCATCTCCTAACAAAGATGGGATGGCAGACAAGTGGTCCTGATAAGAGCCTTGGCAGCTATCTTGCCCGTGTTGGTGAGAAGTGGAACCATGTCTGGGGCGTACAACTTCTGAGTGCTGCACACCGAGATTTAGAAGGCTGATTGTGATGATGACTATTTCTGAGTTAATCTTTCAAAGCTTTCCTTTCATGAAATAAATATATAAATAAAACAGAAAAAAAAAAAAAGCATCAGCAAGAGGGAAGGGGTCACAGTGGTGCTGAGCTCTGTGATCATGGCGGAAGCGGCCTCTGTCCGTGGCTAATGTAAGGGCTGTGGTATGTCATAATCCCTTCACTGAGCCCCTTTACAGCAGCCATGATGACTAAATTTCTTGTGTCTTATCACACTGTCACAGGCTGGGACCAGGAGAAGGGGCTCTGAAGAAAACACAGCATGAAAATGAGAAAGAAGATGATCAGATTGTCAGCCCCTGGATTTGTGAGCTGCTCCCAATCCATCAGAGCAGGCTTGATTCCAGACCCACAGAGACTCAAACCCAGCCTCACCCCCTTCATCTCAGCACACCACTATTTTTAAAGAACCCCCAACCTCTTTCCAATTATGCTTTATTTTTCTGTGTCTACCCATTATAAATTTTCTAGTGAAAGAGGATAGCACTTTAGAAACATCAGGGGTGGGGAAATCAGATGGACTGATGGATTTCAAGTTAGAAATCCCTTGTAGAATATTGAAAATAAAAAGAGTCGATGACATAGAAACCAAGGTTCTCTGCTCTTCACACAGATTTTTCAGAGGCAGACAAAGGTGAGTTTCCTCCAGACACAGAGCATCTCCTCATGGCTTCCGTGAGCCCTGAACCAACACGATGGCACTCGAGAGGGAAAAAGAACCAGGTATGTTCTCAGCATCTGTCTGCTTCTCAGCAGGCTTGCCTACTGGGCATTTTGCAGAAGTATTTTTGTTGTTGTTGTTGTTTATTTAGGTGGCGAAACACTGCATGATGCCCATGTCTCATTGGGCTTAGCACAAATATGGGTAGTGTTTGTTTTCAAAAAGAGATGCAACTTCAGCAAATGTTAAGATCCAGGGCAGGATCAGACAAGCACAAGGGGTCTAGCAGTGTCACTCTTCATTGGATGCACTCACAGACCCCACTTCTAGCTTCATGGAGAACAAATGACAAATGTCCTACTTGTCAATCCTCTCACCGTGCACTGTCACTTTGAGCCATTCTTCCCTAAGTTTGGAGCAGGTGCTAGGTGCTTAGAGGAAGGGAAAACCTGGACCCTGGCTCTCTGGCTTTCACAATGGGCAAACTATGGATCCCCCTAAACACAATGCCTGAAAATAATTGGGCAAAGGTGAGAGTGTACAAGGTCTACAGAAACAGGGCGCTGAGGAAGAACTCGCAGAGAACCTTGAAGAAGGGCAAGGGTGTGGAAAGTTCATCTCAAGGAAGGCTACCCTGAGGAGTCTGTAGAAGTGAAAATGGGTAGAAATGGCAGTGATGGCCGTGGAGACTGGTCCCAGAGACTTGCATCTGTATGAGCGGAATTCTATCAGGAAGCCCAGGGAATCTAGGCTGGTGAGGAAAGACAAAGCTGGGAGGCTTCATTGGGAGCATACGGCAACACTGGCTGTGGAATGGACAGAGCATGTGCAGACTTCAGCAGGTAAAACACAGACTTGAATGGGATCAGTGTTTACATCCTGAGAATCAGGTTGAACTTTCTGTGTTTTCAAGATGAAATGAGAACACCACTGTGGGTTAACTTTACAGCATTCAATGAAAGGCAACAAATAGGGGGTGATGGGGTGAGCATTTGGAGTAAAGGAGGAAATGAGGGACCAAGAAAGATACCAAACACATACCTTTTGGAGTTTAGGATGCAGGTCTCGTAGTTTGTGACTTATCCTAGATATTTCATACAAGTGGAATCATACACTATTTGTCCTTTTGTGTCTGGCTTATTTTACTTAGCATAATGCCTGCAAGGTTCTTCCTTACTGTAGCGTGATCAGACTTCATTCCTTTTTATAGCCGAATAATATTCCATTATATGGCTAGACCACATTTTGTTTATCCATGATCTATTGATGGACATTTGATGTGTGCTTCTTTGCTAGTCCCTAAGAGACCACCCTGACTTTCAAGCACAGTTCAAGCCTTCAGGGGAATGCGCCAGAGCCATATATTTGTCCAGATAATTAAGGACAGAATGCATGCTTTGGAAGATTTAATAAATTTTAGAACGATGTCAGTGAGGTAACTGCTTTCTATAAGCAAACTTTCTTCTAATTCTTTAATTCTCAGAGGTGGATGGTGCCTCCCCGTTCAGGCACACAGCCAATCATGTGACACATCTGTAAAATGCTTATAAATCTTAGACTTAAGACACTTTCTGCACTGGTCTAGAAATTTAAAAACTGTTTTATAAATGTCAGATTTTATGCAGGATGCAAATTATGCTATAACGCTATTTAGATTCAAATGATCCTTTTAAATAAAAAGAACATAGTAGGTAAAGGAGAAAGAATAATAGATAACTGAACTTGACTTGTAAAGTAATTTCTAATGAGATAGTCTAATATGTGTGTGAATATTTTAACTCTGATCTTAGAAAAGATGAAAATGTAAACCTGTTATGCATTATTTGTTCAGTAATAGAAAAAGCATGAGGAAACTGCAATTGAGAACATTTAAAACAACAGTGGATTCAATTTGTAAAAAAGCAGGCAAGAAATGCAATGAAATATTTCAGGAGGATAACTTTACTTTTCAATTATCCCAGAACATAGAAAAACACAAGCAAATGTTTTGGATAGAAATATAATTTTTTCACAGAATGTTTTTCATTGAGGGGGATGTGTTTGTTTTTGTAATTGAACAATTTACTATCCTAATTTCTAAGAAATATCTTTAAGATATTTTGTAAAAGGTGAAACTTGCTGGAATCAATATGTGTTTGCTAATGAATACAATAAAAACATTTAATAGGAGTCCACTAGACCACATATTCTTGTTTATAATGTCCCTTTAAACTAATGTTCTCATTAAAACTATTTTTAAGTTGATTATAAAATGACTTAGTTTGTAGAAAAGCTTGAAAATGCCTAATTTTACCATTTTGTTCAGGATATGTTTTTCCTTACACTTTGTTTGCATTTTGTTTTCTTTAATAATAAAAAAGAGCTAAAATTTAATGACAGCTTATAGCACTTTTTGCCCTCAAATTCTTTGCACACATCATCTCACTTATTAAACAATTCTTGAAAGAGGCAATTTTGGTAAAATCTCATAAGCATGCATGTTTCTATCTACTTATTGAAATTGTTATCATCATATGTAAATAGATTTATATTTTGCATTTTAAATGTAATCTTACATGCTAACTACTTCAAATACCTTTAACTATCTTCTAAATTAATTTTATCAGAATCTCAGTATTCCACCATTTGATGGGACTCACCAGTGGATATTCAGATAATTGCCAGTTTCCCCCAATATGCATAATTCACCAACTCTCCAACATAAACCTTTGTGCGCTTCTTATATGATTTTTTTAAAGACAATTTTCTAGAAGTAGTGGATCTGATTCAAATGTTTATGATATATTTTCCCAAATTTTTCTCCATACTGTTTTTCTTTTTATTTATTTATTTTATTAATTTTTTTTATTTTTTTAAACGATACTTAGATTACATAAATGTTACACAAAAAATATAGGGATTCCCGTATGCCCCACCTCCCACACCTCCCACACCCTCCCACATAAACATCCTTCATTAGTGTGATACATTAATTGCAACTGATAAACGCATCCTGGGGCTTTGCCATTAAGCACAGACCATAGTTCACATTGTAGACCACACTCTCTCCCACACAGTTCTGCATGGTATATGCTGATGTAAAATGCCCTATATCTGTTCATGTAATGTCGCTCAGGGTAATTCCCAAGTCCCGAAAAAGGCCCTGTATTCCAACTGCTTTTCCCTCTCCCTGTCCCGAAAGCATCCAGTGGCCACTGGCTCCACATCGATGTTGTAATTTCTTCCATTTCTTGAGTCACAATATGTCTATAGTAGAATACAAGTAAGCCCACTCTAGTCCATAGCTCTTCCCCCCATCCTGAGGAGTCTGGGATGGTGATGTCCACGCCACCTCTAAGTGAAAGGGGTTTATATCCCAGGGGGAAGATGGATGGGATTATCCTGCCTGCAGCTGCAGACTCTCTCCATTTCCTGGGACGGCCGTTGTCCATCATCATCTCCCCGCCAGGTGTCCTGGGTGAGTCCAATGAGCTGTAGAGTAGGAGTTGCTGCTCCACCAAGGTTCCGGGCCCAGCTGGCACATGGACAACCCAAAGACTCACGTCTCTGGACGTACAACTACAAACTCCAGCACCAAGTATAGGTTTGAATAGAAGGGACAGCTGAGCCATGTGCAGGGAAGATATAAGTGAGTCTAACTGCACTCTCAGGAGCACAAACTCCAAAGCAGGGCCCACATAATGTTGTTTTCTTTTGATCCTAGAACACCTGATAAGAAATTTTATTACTCCACAGGCCTGAAAGTCTGGCTACTATCATCTATTCTGAAATGTTATCAGCTTGATAAGCAAAACTATTTTTAATGTTCATGCAATTTTTAATTAAACTATTTTATTTTGAGGTAATTGTGGATTCAAATGCAGTTGTAGGAAATAGTAAGAATGATTCCATGTACACTTATCCCTGTTTTCCCCAATGTTTACATGTTTGAAAACTAGGCTACAATATCGTGATACTGTCAGGACACAGAGCATTTCCATATCCACAAGGACCCCTCCTCTGCCATTTGAGAGCTACTCTCACTTCCCCTCCACCTCCACCTCCTCTTTAACCCCCAGCAGCTATGAATTAGTTCTCCATTTCTATAATTTTGTCCTTTCAAAACTGTTACATAGATGGAATCATATAGGATGTGTGTGACTTATGGGGGTTTGCTCTTTTCACTTGGCACAAGTTTCTGGAAAGTTCTCCAGTTTGTGGCATGTATCCTTTTTATTGCTTAGTAATATTGCATGGTATTTAGATGCTTTGCAATGTTTAACCATTCGCCTATCGAAGGGCATTTCGTTTATTTCCAGTGGTTTGGTTATTATGAATAAAAGTATAGGAACATCTGTGTGCAACTTTTTGTGTGAACCTGTTTTCAATTCTGTGCAAGAAGTCACGGGAGTGCAATTGCTGAATCATACGGTAATCCCAAGTCTAATATTTTGTGGGCCTGAAAACCTGTTTGCCAGAGTGGCTGCACCATTTTACATTGCCACCAGCAACGTATGGAGAATCCAGAATCTCTGCATCCTTGCTAGCATTTGGTGCTGTCACGATTTCCTATTGCATCCATTCTGATAGGTGTATAGTGATATCTCATGGTTTTATTTTGCATTTCTCTAATGGATAATGATAATGGACATATTTTCATGTGCTTAATTGCTATCTGTATGTCTTCTTCAGTGAAGTATATTATGTGTCTTTCCCCCAATTTTATAATTAGATTGTTTATTTTCTTACTGTTGTGTTTTGAGAGTGCTCTAAATATTCTGTATGCTAGTCCTTTGCTAGATATGTGGCTTGAAAATATTTTCTCCCTATGTGTAACTTGTTTTTCATGCTCTTAAAGTCATTTTGAAGTGCAATTTTTAAAAATCTTGATTTAGTCCAATTTATCATTTTTTTCCTTTTATTGATAAGCCAAGGAACTCTTTGCCTAGGCTAGATCACAAAGATTTCCCCCTACATTTTTTCCTAAAGGCTTTATAGTTTATGTTTACGTTAATGTCTGTGATCCATTTTGAGTTAATTGTTTATATTGTTTAATTTCCAATTGTTTGGATATTTTCCTGTTATCATTACATTGAAGAACACACTATAATTTCACTGTTTCTAAATTTGTTGAGTTTTTTATAGTCCAATATATGGTCAACCTTAGTACATAATTCTGTGGCACTTGAAAAGAATGTAGTCAACTCTGCTATTTTTTGGTTGAGATGTTTAAAATACTGATTAGATACTGTTGGTTGACAGTGTTGTTGAGTTCTAAATTCTTTCTGGTTCTCTGCTTAATTGCTGTCTCATTTGTTGAGAGAACACTGTTGAAATCTCCAACTATAATTGTAGATTTGTTTATTTCTCCTTTTAAGTCTATCATTTTTTTCTTCATACCTTGTACAACTCTGTTGTTGTTTGCAAAAAACAAGTGGGATTGCTGTTTTCTTTGTTTATTGAACATTTTATTATAATATAATGACTCTCTTTGCTCTGAAATCTGCTTTATCTGATGTTAACATTGCCACTCCTACACTTATCTAATTAATATTTGCATAATATTTTCTATCATTTTAGTTATAACCTGTCTACATTTATATTTGATATGACTTTCTTGAAGGCAACATATTGTTGGGTCATACTTATTTATCCACTTTGCCAATATCTCTTTTAGTTCATGTATTTAAACCATTTATATTTAGTATAATTATCAGTATATTAGGGTTTTATTTTCTGTTTCCAATTCATTCTCTTAGTTTTTGTTTCTATTTATTTTCCCTTCCTTTAAGAATTCCATTTTCATTTATTTATAATGTTTTTGAGTGTATCTGTTTGAATAGCTACTTTGGTGATGTAAATATTATATATATTCACATACATACACACACACACAAATCCAAACATCACAGTCAATTTGTCATCTTACCATTTTGTGCAAAGTATAGAAACCTTATCTCCATTTACATCCTTTTATTAACACCTTACTATTATATAATTGTCTTAACATTTTTTTTCTACATTAATTTGGAACCATATCAAACAGTATAATTTTTGCTTGAGCCATCAAACAATTAGAAGAGTCAATAGCAGAAGTGAAGTCTATTGTACTTACCTGTATTTTTGCTCTTACCACATCCTTTTTTTCCTTCCTGGTGTTCTCAGATTCCTTCTTTTATCATTTCATTTCTATTTAGCTAAATACTTTAGCCAAACTTTTAGGTTAGGTCTATTGGTGACAAGTTTTTTTTAGGTTTCCTTAATCTGAGAATGTCCTGATTTCCCCTTCATTCCTGAAGTCTATTTTCAATGGCTATAGGATTCTGGGTTGATATTAATTTTTTTTTCAGAATGTCAAAAATTATTGTGACACTTACTTCTGATTTCCAGGGTTTCTGATGAGAAATCTATTGTCATTCTAATTGTCCAATTCTCCCTATCACCATACCCCCCACACACACCTACACAGCAAGTATGGTATCATTTTTATCTGGCTGCTTTTAAGATATTTTCTTTGTCTTTAGTTTTCAGATATTTGACTACGATATCTCTTGGTGTTGATTTCTTTGGGTTTATATTGTTTAGGGTCCATCATATTCATGAATATGTAGATTTAAATCTTTTGACAAATTTGAGAATCTCATTTAAACCTTCTGTTTTATCTGGCTTTTTCTGAGACCACCTTGGCAGAAAGAAAGATTCTGCCTTATTAGTGCCAAGTGGTAGAAAGAAGTCCAAGTTCCCCAGTTGGCCTTCATTGGGGTTGGGATTTCTGGCTCCCTGTTAGGCTTCTACTGAATCCTCCCTGGTTAGGAGGGGGAAGGGTGCCTCATTTCCTCACCTGAACTCCACTAATACCACTGAAGCAGGGGCTTCATTAACACTTGGTTGTGGTGACATTACTAACTTTCCACTAAGTCACTGCTGACACCACCCCAGAAAGGAGCAGGTGTGGAGCTCATTTCCACAGGGGGAGTGTGGAATTCCAGGCTTTCCGTGTCCCCTCCTACGACACTGCAGGAAGAAGGGGTATTGATTTCCACCTAGTGGGAATAAAAGTTCTGGATTCCTACATGGCCTTTTCTAACACTCCTCCAGCCAGAAGATGGATGTACCTCATCACAGTCTGGCAGAGTCTAGACTCCCCATTCAGTCTTTGCTGGTGTGGGTGGAGGTGGACCATGCTTTCTCTATGGGATGTGGCTGGAGCAGAGGTTACTGTTTAAAAGTTTTCTGAATTGCTAGGCTGCCCCTTGAACAGAGATAGCAGGCTATTGTTGGCACTTTTCTATACTGGGGTTTATTACTTTTTTGCCAGATTCTTCTGCTCCATGTCTCAGATATATGAGGCAAAAAGAAAATCCAGGGAACTCACTGCTATGTCATTCCTTGGATCCCAAGGTCCTTAGCCAGTTTGCCTTCCAGAGGCTTAAGTTTGTGTTATATATAATGTGTAGGGTTTTTAGTTGTACTTAATGGAAAAAATAGACTAGAAGAACCAAGTTTATTTCACTAGTTTACAAAATATACAGTATAACAATGATAACCCAGTAAAATGTTTATTTCTTAAGTTCTTACAACTCAATATTTAGTCTCTCTTTTTTACATCAGCTCTTCCATAAATTTTATTTATGTTTTATGATATCTATAAATGTAATTACCTGATAAGTTTTAATTTTAGGTAGTATGGAATAATTTACTCAATCTTCATATCCTCAGTGACAACTATGTTATAGATAGTGTAAAGTGTATTTCATTCTGGAGTTTTATTGTTTTTTAAATGGTTTTTAAATTCTGTCTCTTGTACTAATGTATGCCACTTACCATTATTATTATTATTATTATTACTTACTATTGACTTATTTAGGTTTCCCTGACCCAGCTAATGGCATTCCTACTGTGAGAAATGGTCATGTATGCCTTGCAGTTTTCAAATGTCAAAGACTCTTTTCATCTGCCCTGCCACATATTCAAACACTGTCATACAAATATGGTTCCCATGTACAGGTTTTTTTTTTGCATTGCTCTGATTTCTCTGTTTCTATAAGTTCAATCATATCTTGGAGGATCTCTGTCCTCTGTCTTTACCAGAGTTGCCATATGTGTCCTTTCTCTTCATAATAATCTCTCCACATTTTCCTGGTGATATGGGTGAATTATGACTCTATGTCCTTTTTCTCTGTATTGTCCTATATCTATGTAATATATGCCCAACCTTTAATGGTTTTGATAGTTCATAAATATATTATAGTGTACGTGTATTTCTAATTGCTGGAAACATTTTGTTTTTTCTCCTTTATATCTGAATGACTTTTAGAGGATTAGGATAAAAAAAGCTGACATCTGCATTCATATTCATTCCACAAATATCATTAAGTGCCTATTGTTGCTTATCTGAATGATCACATTAATTTCCTTCTATGATCTACTAAAATCAGTACTATATTCATATCTGTAATAATACTGATCAATATTTTTACATTCCTGGGGCAGTCATATAATGATCATAATTTAATTTTTTATTATTTTATTATTTGTTTCACTGAAATATTATTTTGGGCATAGTGTATATTTCCTGTAAATGAGATTACTCTCTGTTTACTTTGTGTCAGTTTTGCTCTGAGGTTAATGAGAATTAGACTGGAACTATAAAATGAATTGAGAGAGTGAATATAGCTCAGTGGTTGATAACCTGCTTCCCAGATATGAGGTCCTGGGTTCAATCCCTGGTATCTCCTTAAAAAAAAGGAATTATTGAATTGGGTAGGTCCTGCTCCAGTCATTGCAGAAGATCTGGTACAATACTTGAATTTTTGCCAATAGCAACTAGAAGACTGAAAAAAACATTTAGACCATGTTTTTTAAGTATTGACAAATGGAGCAGGAGTGACATTTACAGGAAGTAAAATACATGAAGAGAGCCTTGATGATTGGCCCAATATTCTTCCTGAGAGAACTTTCTTGCTACAGCAAAAATTGTTTGTTATTTGATAATCTTGCTGAGCTGAGGAGCCAGAGATCAGTGAACTGCTGAAGCAGCTGGACTTTTTGAGTCAGATTACATCAGAAGAGGGAGCTACACAAAGTGGAGGGCAGAAGTCGAAAGGAAATAGCTGTGCATCATTGGTTGAAGGCTAGGCTGTGTTTAAGGAGTATAAGGAGGGTGAGACCCCATAAGGCTGAGGATAACCACATGTTGGAGGACTTAGAGCTGAGCTGTGACAATAGGAGTTGGGCAGGGTTGTCAGCCACAGGCGTTTCAGCTGGGGCAAGTGGAGAGACTGTGAAAAGAACCTCTGGCCTTCAGTTGAGATGAAAATAAGTCACACCGTAGGAGGAAAGACTACAACATTGAGTAAGACTGCATGAGTTAAGTTCAAAACAAAAATAAAACCACCCTAAAATAAAGGAATAAAACCAAGCCTGATACTACTAAAATAGTCCCCCAGTAATTTATCTGTCTTCCACCACTCAATACAGGTTGAAAGAGGGTGGCATACTTCATACTCTTTATACATCTCATGCACACTGTCCATCATAAAATCAAGGCATCACTAGATAGGTGGAAAAACAGAAGAATAAGAACCATTGTCAAGGGCAAGAGCAGCCAATAGAAATAAACCCTGAGATGACCCAGATGTTGCAATTAAGGAGACAAGAACTTTAAGGAAACAATTATACATAATCAAAGACTTAACTAAAACAAAGTCATGATGACTAAAGAGAAGGGAAATCTCAATGAGAAATAGAAAATTAAAAATAGAATTTCTGGGACTAAAAATAAATATCAAAATTAAAATTAAAAACCACCACGGGGACTTCTGCTTTCATCTCCAGTATGTAAAAAGCATGGAAGTCATCACTGCCATACATACAACAAGAAAGTTTTGAACACATTTAAAATCAGTGACTATTTCCCTCAAGGAACTGAGGTTTCAGGAAAAGCTACCTCCCTGAAATCTGGAAAGAAAGGCTCATCCAGAAGAACAAAGCTGAAATCTGCTAACCTGGAGCAGAAGTAGTAGAACCAAAAAGTGATAAGAACACAATGTTAATTTTGATGAATTGTTGGAAGATGAGCATGGACTAGCCCAGGAATGAGAAACTTCTAGGAACAGAAATCCTAGTGGAGGAAATATTTTTGTAGATTTTACAATGAAAAAGTCCATCAAGTTCTCACAGTGAAGATCTGGGAAAGATCCCAATGTGGTTCTAGCAGTGCAGGGTCATGAAATATGATCAGCGCCTTCTCCATAACAAAGGTCTGTGCTCCAGGGAAAAGAATATGCCAGAGCCTTATCTTAGGTGAGAGAGGGATGCTACTTCCACTGCAGCTCCTTCTGGTCATCTTGTCTCACGTGAGTAAGGAAATACATTGTTATTATGAGTCAGGAGCTTCAAATAAGTCAATTAGGAATATTGCAGCCAGGGAAGAGTGTAGGGGAGGGAGGAAGCTATAACACTTGTGAAGTCATAGCTTCAAGACACAGGTCAACAAAATATTGAGATTTAATCAAAAGGTTAAAGAATGCTTTTCCTACTCCATACCTTACCTTGATCATGTTTTCCCCCCAAAAGTGTATGTTTAGGTCCCTGGTTCTGTGGGTATGAACCCATCTGCCAATAGGACCTTTAAATATGTTATTAGCTAAGGTGTGCCCAGACTGAATGAAGGTGGGCCTTAATCCAATATGGCTGGATTTCTTTTTACTTTTTATTTTTTGGCATACTTTTATTTTTATTTTCTTTATTAACAACTTTATTTAAATTCATAAAAATTAAAGAACATAAAAAAGCAGCTCAACAAGTTATGGAAATATTAATTATAAAAAGTTATTTTTCAGGTGCTTTATGTCATCTAATTCCAACTTCTAACTCAATTGTTCCTCTAGTATTCAGAAAGATACACAGATGAACACAGACTAGTTACATTACATAGTCAGGACAAAAAGAGAAAAAATGCTTAATTGTTTTCATATCTCACAAAACCAAACCCCCATGCTTTTTCTGTTTTTAGAATTAAGATAGTACCAAATTTGCCTTTGTTACAAAAACATTACAATGTTAACTATAATCCATAAATTACATTAGTTATAGTTTTCCCATGTATCACCGCATTCTTAACACCCTGTAGTAGAAGTTCTTTTAAGGAAAGGAAATTGGACGCAAAAAGAGAAGCCATGGGAAGCAGCCAGAAACAAGAAGTCAACGGAACCCAGAAAAGAAGGAGAAGATGCCGCCATGTGCATTCCATGTGGCAGAGAAGATGCTGCCATGTGCACTGGCCATGGTAAAAAAGCCACAGGCCAAGGAGCTCGTGTAGCCAGTCCCAGAAAGCCACAGTTGTATGGGAGAAAACATTACCTTTATGATGCCTCAGTTTGGGGCTTCTCTTAACCACAAAACTGTGAGAAAAAAAAAAAATCCCAATGTTTAAGCAAACCTATTCTATGGGTATTTGTTCTGGCAGATGGAGAAGCAGAACACATAACAGAGCTCCAGTATAATTAGTGTATTACAGCTGAAAGGGATGTAAGACACAAATCTTCCTCAGGAGAAGTACTTAGGGAAGCCAAAGCCAAGAAGGGCAACAAAACAAGAATAATAGAGCATTGTGAAGGCTTTGACACTTAAACTTACAGCAAAAATGAAAAAACAGCCCACTCTTAATCATATTAACATAAATGCGCTCTCTAGGGACCCATTTACCTTAGTTCTTAGACACAATATAATATGTCTGGCCTTCCCCCAAAAAACAAATCAAAACAAAATAAAACAAAAACAAAATTAAAGTAAAAGACATATGCCAATAGGCAAAACAAACAAACAAACAAAAAACCCCCCAAAAAACCTGTGCCACACTAATCTAAGATGTCAATTATAGGAGAAACTATGTGGGGTGTGTGGGATGGGATATATGGGAATTCCCTATTCTTTTGATATAATTTTTCTGTAAGTGTAAATCTAAAATTTCTATGGCTTTTTGGTGTAAAAACACACCAAAAATGCAATCATCAGAACAAAATTAAGATATAACACGTTTTGGGTTCTAATGGTAAAAGTAGACAACATGTAAAACCACATGGGGAATGTAAGCAGAAAAACAGAAATTCTAACAAAAGATTAAAAGGAAATCCTGAAAATCTAAAATGCCGTAACAGAAATGAAGAAAACTTTGATGGGCTCATCAGTAAACTAGACATGGCTGAGGAAAGAATCAGAGTCTGAAGGTATGTCAAGCATAACTTTTAAAACTGATTTACAAATACAAAAAAGAGTGCAATTTTCCCCATGTATCACCATGCTATCAACATCTTGTATTAGTGACATACATTTGTTGCCACAGGTTCAGAAGAGAAGAGGAGGGATGAAGGTTTGTAATGCAGGGTAGATTTCGTGTGGTGAGCTTCTTCTGTGTGATATTGCAATGATGGACACATGATGTACATTTGTCAAAGTCTATAAAACTGTACAGCACAAAGTGTTGTAAACTATAGACTTTATTTAGTAGTAATGCTTCGATATTGGTTCATCAATTAAAACAAATGTACAATAACAGGAAGATATGTGGGAAGTTTGGGGAGTTATATGGGAATTCCCTACACTATACATGTAATTTTCTGTAAATGTAAATCTAAAACTTCTCTAAAAATAAAATTAAAAAAATAAAAAGTGTGGAAAAAAACAGAACAGAATGTATAGATACTGTAAGAATTTTTCAAAAAGACATAACATATAAAAAATTAGAATACTATATATAGAAGAAAGAGACAACAGAGAAAACAAACCACTTGAAGTAATAATAGCGAAGACTTTACAAAATTTATGACGGACACCTAAACACAGATGCAGTAAGCTCAAAGAATATAAAGTAGGATACATACCAAAGAGGAACACAACACCTTAGGAATATCATATTCAAACTAAAGAAAACAGAAGAAACACAGTAAATCTTAAAAGAAGCCTGGGGGTGGGAGGGAATCACTCTTACAATGAACAGGATAAACAAGTATACAAACACATCTTACAAGGACAAAAGGATAAAATTTACAGCAGAATTCTTGAGAAACCAGACAAATAAGAAGAGAGTTGAGTGAAATTCTCAGTGTTAAAAACAAAATATCATGAACTTAGACTTCTATATCCAGGGAAATTATCTTTCAAAAGTTAAAGAGAGCAGGAGTTCCAGGAAGATGGTATCAGAAAAAGCAGACAGAGCTCAACCTTCTTACAAACACAATGAAAGAAGGGCCAAGGGACATTTTTGGGGGGTCAGCAGACCAGGACTGTGCTGCACAACTCCCGGGAGGGGAGGAACTGAGAGACAAAGAACCCAAAACAACAAAAGTGTGTTAAAAATCCCCCACAGCAGCCAGCAAAGCCTCCCATCCCTTACCTTCAAGACTCTAAGCCTGGACAAAACCTCTGGCTCACTGCAGCTGACTAAGAGAAGAACAGACACCTTCCTCCTTGTCAGTTGTTGCAAGGGAAGAGGGAGGGTGAGTCAGAGGGCTTCTCTTGAGGGACTTCAGCCAACAGAACCTACTGTGTTTTTATTTTTTGTTTTTAATATACTTTTTTATTTTTATTTTTTTAAAGAATCTTAGACTACATAAATGTTACACAAAAAATACAGGGGATTCCCATATGCCCCACTCTCTACCCCTCCAACATTTTCCCACAACAACAACATCCTTCATTAGTGTGGTACATTTGCCACAATTGAAGAACACATCTTGAAGCATTGCCACTAAGCAATGATTATAGTTTACATTGCAGTTTACGCTCTTTCGCATTTTTTTTTTTTGCAAGGTATTACAAGATATACAATAGCCTGTATCTGTCATTGCAATGTCTTTCAGGATAATTCCCAAGTCCCAAAAATGGCCTCAAATTACACCTATTTTTCCCTTTCCCTATTCTCAGAACCTCCAGTGGCCACTGCCTCCACACCCATGATAAAATTTCTTGCATTGCTAGGATCACAACAAGTCTACAGTAGAACAACCATAAGTCTATTCTAGATCAACACCCATTCCCTAATCATGAGAATTCTGTGATGGTGATGCCCATTCCACCTCTAATTGAGAGGAGGCTTAGATCCCATGGGGTAGATAGATGGAACTTCCTTTATTGCAGTTGTAGACTCTCTCTGTTCCTTGAGATGGTCGTTGTCAGTCATCATCTCCTTGTTAGTTGTCCTGGGTGAGTCCAGTGAACTAGAGAGTAAGTGTTGCAAGTTTGTTGAGATTCAGCGCCAAACTGGCATATGGACAGCCCAAGATTTAAGTCTTTTGGAGATACAACTATCAACTCTAGTAATAACTATAGGTTTAAATAGATGGGCAGCAGAGCCATGTGCAGAGAAAATACAACTGAGTCCAACTCTATCACACTGGGGAACGTAAATTGCCACGTAGGGCCCACTTGAAGGATGCCAAACTCCTGAGCTGTCTGTCCTGTCTATATGTCTGGATGTCTCCAGAGGCCTGAGGAGCTCCACTATTTGAGGTACTATTTACTTTGACAGTCAATGAATTCCTGCTGAGACATGCGTAAGTGTAACCTCTGAAATGACCTCCCGACTCACTTTGAAGTCTCTTAGCCATATAAACTCATTTGTCTTTCCCCTTTCCCCTTTTCGGTCAAGGTCTTTTTCCAGTTGCATTGCTAATTGGTTCTTGGTAGTAATCCCTTGGTGCCAGGGAGGCTTATCCTTGGGAGTCATGTGCCATGTTGGGGATAAGGTAATGCATTTTTATGGTGAGTTTTGGCTTAAAGAGAGGCCACATTTGAGCAACAAGAAACTCTAAGAAGGTAACACTTAGGTACCCTATAATACTATGCTAAGTTTCAAATTCAAAAGCAAAGTTTCTTAAGTTCAGTCTTCAATATCAAGGGCCTGTTAATGGACCATTCTCCTTCAGCAGTCACTGCCCCTGTACTCAGGAGATTCTTACTGTCCCATTAAAGAATGTGGCAGAGTTCCCCAGGATGGGAATTAGATCTTTCTTTGGTAATTGTGTGGGTCTCCACCCACTGTGACAATGCCCCTTGAACACTTGAGCACATTCATATGCCTTATAGCTATGTTCCAGGTGAACCTCCTCCCATGCATTGCCCATCTCTGACAACCTGCACCAATGATCCTCCCCTGCCACATTTGTGACTCTTCTGTGATCCAAAACTTCTTCAAAACTGAAGCCAAAAAAAAAAACAACTTAATAATGATTAAAAGGAAAATGATATAATGATGGTTTTAAAAATAAGTAAAATATGAAAAAATTTTTAAACTCTGAAATAATATAAAAATAAAACTGCAAAATTTAAAAAAATTAACATGTCTTCTATTACTGTAAGATCTGTTTTCTTGTATGTACAGTAACATTTGCTTCCATTTTTTGCCCCATGTTTTTTTTTTTTCTTTTTTGCCTTCAAGGAAGCTTTAGGCAACAGAAAAGTCACATACAGAAAATAGGTGGTTCCCATATACCCAATGTCCTATCCCTTTTCCCCTTCCCTCTGTTAATAACATTTTACATGTGGATGGTTCATTTGTTACAATTGATATACAAATATTGAAACATTGCTACTAACAATGGTCAATGATTTACATTGTGGTTTACATTTTGGACGGTACCCTTCCATAGACTTTGATGGTTTGACAAGATCTGTACCCATTCTTGCAGGATCATGTAGAACAATTCCATTACCCCAAAAATGTCTGGGGTCAGGGTTGGGGGAGGGAGCAGGTGAACTCTGGGGATTTGCAGGTATGTGGTTGAAACTATAATGTTGGGAATGTTCTTTTGGCAAATAGGGCAGGAGAGGATTACTGGTTTAAGGTGTTGGATGTGGGGGGCATGTGGGATAGACTGCACTTTTACTCTAAGCTCTGGCCAGACCACTCAGCTCTGGCCAGACCAGAAACATGAGAAAGCAAAGATTGAAAGAAACACTTTCATGGAAATGTTTACCAGGAAATTGCAAGAATTAAAACTGCTTTTATGTCTCTTTTAAACCCCACCCTTGGGAGAAAATGTATGCCCCATTAATGAGACCCTGGCCAGATTTTAATAAGCAAACCTGGGCAATTTTAAAGATTTAAAGTAAACTGAACCAAAAATCAAAGAAGAGCTGGAAAAAAAAGAAAAACTAAGCAAGAGAGAGAAATTGACCATCAGAGTGAAATTCACCAACACTTCAGATGACTAGACATCAGCAAAAAATTACAAGCCATACTAGGAAACAAGAAGAGATGGTCCAGCCAAAGAAACAAATCAAATATCCTGATGATATACAGGATTTAAGACAACTAATCAATGATAATCACACAAATCAATTCAAAGAATTGAAGGAAAATATGACTAAAATAATGAAAGAGATAAATGATATTGAGAAGACACTGGATGAGCATAAAGAACAACTTGAAAGCCTGAAAAGAAAAGTGACAGGGCTTAGGGGAATGAAAGACACAATGGATGAGATTAAAAATACATTAGAAACAGAAGGAGTTATAATATGGCAGCAGGGTAAGGAGCGCCAAGAGTCAGCTCGTACTACAGGGAAGTTAGTCACCCAGAGCTGTCTAAAGCACCTGTTTGGGGGCTCCCAGAGACCAGAAGAGCATCCTGCAACATCCTTGAAAGAATGGAAGGAGGAGACTGCCCATCTGCAAGGAAGATTCATGAGGAGAGCCCTCCACACCATGGAGGCCGGTGCCCATCCTCCACTGCTGGTGCAAGCCACCTTGGGAGATATTCCATGGCTGTAATTGGAAGCTCCATTTCCCAAAAATTGGGGAAGAAGAGACAATTGGGCACCAACCTCAGCTGCTGGTTAGTAAATTCAGCTAACTAAAGTATAATCCTAAGAACAGCTAACATTTGAATCTGTCCAAGTCAGAAAGAGGCTGGTAGCTGCTATTTTAACTCTTCCCGTGGCATGAGGGGAAGTGGGGCCTGACTGAAAATCACAGTGCTGGTAGGGACTGGCTTCTTTGCATCCAGATTGGATTTCAGCTCTAGCCTAAACCCCAGGCCCTCCTCCAGCAGGGAGGAAGCTGGGGGGACCTGCACCAACCTCTCCAGGTAACTGCAGGTACATTTGGCTGTCACAGACTGAGTAGTCAGACACCTGGGGCTCCATTCCCACACCCCAACAAGATAAGAGAGGAGCTGTGTTTCCTTAGCCTTTCTGGGAACCTGCAGATGATTTCAGCTCACACACACTGGACATTTGGGCACTTGTAGCTCCATCCCCACCCCCTAATAGCATGAGAGGGAAGCTGTGTTTCCTCAGGCTTTCCTGGCAATGGCAGGCACTTTTGGCCTACATGGCCTGGACTGGTGTGTAGCTGTGGACCCACCCCCACCCCCCAGTAGGATAAGAGGGGGCTAGTGTTTTCTCAGCCTCTCTGGGCAACAGCAGACACTTTCAGCTTACAGGGACTGAACTATTGGGTGTCAGTTGTTCCATTCCCACTCCCTAAAGGGCAGAAGGGACAGTACTCCTTCAGCCTCTCAGGACAACTGCAGGCTCAGTCAGCCCACACAAATTAGATTCCTGGTCACTCCAGAGGGTCCATCTTCACCCCTGGCAGGGGAGTGGAGCTGGTGCTATGTCAGTCTACCTGGGCAACTGCAGTCATTTTGAACTCACATGGCATAGATTGCTGCCCACACCTGCAGTTCCATCCCTGCCCCAGGCAGAGGAGGAAGGAGAATAAATCTTCATCAGTCTCTCCAGGCAACTACAGACTGTCTTGGCCAGCACAACTTGTATTCTTACACAAGGCTGTGGCTTTCTCTCTACCTCTGGCAATGGAGAAAATTGAGAGAAGCTTCATTGGTCCCTGGGGCAATGCAGGCAGCTTCAGCACAGCAGCAATTACATCCTCAGCTCCTACTACACAACCAGGAAAGGAGAAAGGGCAAGAAAGCCCTAAACTAAAGAGAGAAACTGCACCCAGAATAAATACATCTAGTAAGCCAGATGTCAAGACACCAAGAAAAAAATTACAATCCATACCAAGAAACAAGAAAATATGGCCTAATGAAAGGAAAAAAAATAAGCCTCCATATGACATAAAGGAGTTGAGACAACTAATCATAGACATTCAAACAAATCTCCTTAATAAATTCAATGAAATGGCTAAAGAGATAAAGGATATTAAGAAAACACTGGAGGAGCACAAAGAAGAATTTGAAAGTATACACAGAAAAATAGCAGATCTTATGGAACTGAAAGGTGCAATAACTGAAATTCAAAATAAACTGGAGTCATAACAGCAGATTTGGGGGGGGGGCAGAAGAAAGGATTGGTGAGCTTGAAGACATGACCTCCAAAAGTGAACATACAAAAGAACAGATGGAGAAAAGAATGGAACTAAATGACAGCAAGAGACACGCAAACATATGTGTCATTGGTGTCTGAGAAGGAGAAGAGAAGGGAAAAGGGGCAGAAGGAATATTTGAAGAAATAATGGTATAAAAGTTCCCAACCTTATTGAAGGACATAAATATCCATGTCAAAACAGCACAATGTACACCCATCCAAATAAATCTAAATAGACCAACTCTGAGACACATACTAATCAGAATGTCAAATGCCAAAGACAAAGAGGGAATTCTGAGAGCAGCAGGAGAAAAGCAGTGGATAACATATAAGAGATACTCAATCAGAAACCACATAAAGAAGAAGGCAGTGGTATGATATATTTACAATACTGCAAGAGAAAAACTACCAACCAAGAATCTTATATCTGGCAAGATTGTCTTTCAAAAATGAGGGCAACTTTAGGATATTTAAAGATAAACAGAAACTGAGAGAGTTTATAAGAAAGAATAGGCTTTACAAGAAATACTAAAGAGAGTGCTACACCCAGAAGAGAAAGGACAGGAGACAGAGGCATGGAAGAGAGTCTAGAAATGAAGATTATATCAGTAAAATAACTAAGAGTGTCAAAAAAGTGATGAAAATAAAATGTAACAGATAAACCCAAAAGTCAAAATAAGTGAAATAAGAACTGCCTTGAATGTTAATGAATTAAACTCCCCAATAAAAAAACACAGACTGGTGGAATGGATAAGAAAATAAGAGCCATCTATATGCTGTCTACAAGAGACTCACCTTAGACCCAAGGATACCTATAGATTGGAAGTGAAAGGCTAGAAGAAGATATTCCATGCATGCAGTAACAACAACAACAAAAAAGCTGAAGTAGTTATACATATCAGATGAAATAAACTTTAAAAGCAAAACTGTTATTAGAGACAAGGAAGGATATAATATATTAATAAAAGGGGCAATTCACCAGGAAGAAATAATAATAAAAAATATATATGCACCAGGAAAGCAGATGTGGCTCAAGCGATCAGGCTCCATATGGGAGGTCCCGGGTTTGATTCCCAGGGCATCATGGTGAAGGCAAGCTGGCCCACGTGGAGAGCTGGTGCAACAAAAAGAGACAAAAAGGAAAGACACAACAAAACCAGGGAGCTGAGATGTCTCAAGCGATTGAGTGCTTCTCCCAGATTGGAGGTTCCAGGATTGGTTCTCAGTGACTCCTAAAAAGAAGAAGAGAAGAGAAGACAAACAAACACAGAGAGCACACAGAGAATGAACACAGATAGCAGACAGTGAGTGCAAAAACAACAAGGGGGTGGGGGGAATAAATAAATATAAAAAATAAACCTTTAAAAAAATATATATATGCATCTAACCAGGATGTACCAAGATACATGAAGTAAACACTGGCAAAGCTCAAGGGATAAATGAATGTCTCTACAATAATAGTTGGAGACTTCAATACACCATTCTCAGCACTGGCTAGAACATCTGGGCAGAAGATCAAGAAAGAAACAAAGAACTTGAAAAATATGATAAATGGACTAAACCTAATAGACATATACAGAATACTGCACCACAAAACAGCAGGATATACATTCTTTTTCAAGTGCTCATGGATCTTTCTCCATGAAAAGATACATGATTAGTATGCAAAAATTGATAGCATTTCTACACACTACTGATGAGCAATCTGAGGAGGAAATTAGAAAAAAATCCACTTATAATAGCAACTAAAATAATCAAGCATTTAGGAATAAACTTAACAAGGACATAAAGATCCTGTATTCAGAAATCTACAAAATTTTGTTAAAAGAAACCAAAGACTTAAATAAATGGAAGTACATTCCATGTTTATGGACTGAAAGACTAAGTATCACTAAGATGTCAATTCTACCCAAACTGACTTACAAATTTAACACAATCCTAATAAAAATCCCAGCAGCCATTTCTGCAGACATGGAAAAACCAAGTATCAAATTTTTTTGGAAGGGTAACGGCCCCAAATAGCCAAAAATGTCTTTAAAAAGTAGAATGAAATTTGAGAACTCTCCCTTCCTGACTTTAAATATATTACTTAGCTAAAGTGTTAAAAATAGCATAGTACTGGCATAAAGACAGACCAATTGACCAAGGGAAGATAATTGAGAACTCAGAAATAGATCCTCACATCTATGGTCAAGTGATTTTTGACAAGGCTGTCAAGCCCTCCCAACTGGGTCAGAACAGTCCATTCAACACATGGTGCTGGAACAACTGGATATCCATATCCAAAAGAAAGAGAGAGGACCTCTGTCTCACATCTTATACAAAAATTAACTCAAAATGGATCAATGACTTAAATATAAGACTTCAAGAAGAAAATGTAGGAAATCATTCTCAGGATCTTGTGGTAGAAGGTAGTTTCTTAAACCTTACATCCAAAGGAAGAATAACCAAAGAAAAAATAGATAAGTGGGACCTCCTCAAAATTAAACACTTTTGCACCTCAAAAGTCCTTTGAGATGAAAAGTCAGCTGACTCAATTGGGGAAAATATTTGAAAATCACATATCCAATAAGGGTTTAATATCCATGATAAATAAAGAGATAGTACAACTCAACAATAAAAAAGATAAACTACCCAATTAAAAAATGGGCAAAAGTCTTGAATACTCAATTGTCTAAAGAAGAAATACAAATGGTGAAAAAATACAGGGAAAAAAAAGGTTCAACATCTCTAGTGATTAGTGAAATGCAAATCGTAACTACAATGAGACATCAGTTCACACCTATTTGAATGAACACTATTAAAATGTCAGAAAACTACAAGTGTTGGAGAGGATGGAAGAGATAGGAACACTTATTCACTGCTGGTGGGAATGCAGAATGGTACAGCCACTGTGGAGGACTGTTTGGCAGCTCCTAAAGTGGTTCAATATAGACTTGTCATGTGACCCGGCAACACCACTACTGGATGAGGAAGAACTGATAGCAGAGACATGAACAGAAATCTGCACACTGATGTTTATAGCAGCTTTATTTACAATTGCTAAAATATGGAAACCACCCAGGTGTCCATCAACCAGTGAATGGGTAAACATATTGTGGGGTATACACATGATGTAATATTAGGCAGCTGTAAGAAAAAATGAAGTCATGAAGCAAATGACAACATGGATGAATCTTGAGGACATTAAGTTGAGTGAAGCAGGCCAGACTACAAAGGACAAATACTGTATGATTGTGTTATTATGAACTAAATATATTGTATAGAATCATGGAGTTAATAATTAGAATATAGGTCACCAGAAAATAGAACAAGGGTAGAGAATGGAAAAGTGAGGGTTAATCAGTGCAGAATTGGTTAAAAAGGTTGTTTTTAAATCTTTGGAAAAGAATAGAAATGTTGAAAGCACATGATAGTGTTTGTAACTAGCAGAGCTATTAGATGAGTATGACAGCGGTTGAAAGTTAAAAACAGTTAAAGTTAAAAATATAACAAGGGACTGTATAACATAGTGAAACCTCATGTGAAGTATGAATATGGGTGATATTGCATATATGACTTTACAAAATATAAATACAAACAAGCTAGAGAGATGGAAACAGAATAGCAACTATGTTAAGCAGGGCAAGCATAAAGAGACTGAGAGTTAATGAGTTTTTTGTTTGTCTATTTGTCCATTTTATTATTATCATTAGTGTTATTATTGGAATAATAAAATGTGACGAATGCAAAACTTTATGATTAACTAAATACCACTGATTGTACACTTTAGGTGGATTTATGCTATATAAAACTGTATCAAAATTGATTTGTTTAAAAAACAAATTTTAAAAAAGGAGAAATAAAGTCTTTCTCGGAAAAACAAACATACAGTGTATTTACTACAAGCTGACTTGTTCTTCAAGAAGTGGTTGTGGCAGTTTGATATTGTTTATGAATTCTAAAAATAGATATTGGATTATGGTTGTAAACTGGTCTGTACTTGGGCATGACTAAATTATCATTAGGCTTTGATTGGGCCACATCAGTAGGATGTTGAGTTCCCGCCCCTTTGGTGGGCAAGGACTCACAGAGAAAACTACATGGCAGAGAAAAGGGTAGGAGTTTTGAGGTGGAGCCTGGGAAGTAAGCACACAGAGGAACAGAGGATCAGAGCAGCTGAGCCCGGAAAGAATCAAGCCCCAGGGAGAGAGACAGAGCTGGTTGCCTGACAGTTTACAGCTGGCCTTGTGGAGAGAACAGGGCAGCTGAGCCCAGAGAGAAACAAACCTTGGGAAGAGGGGAACCCAGGAAGCCTGAACTCTTGGCAGACATAGGCAGCCATCTTGCTCCAACACGTGACAACAGACTTTGGTGAGGGAAGTAACTTATGCTTTATGGTCTGGTAACTGCAAGCTTCTACCCCAAATAAATACTCTTTATAAAAGCCAACAGATTTCTGATATTTTGCATCAGCACCCCTTTAGCTGACTAATACAATGGTGAAAGAATACCTCAGGCAGAAGGAAAATGATGTAAGTCAGAGACTGGAATCTTCATAAAGAAAAGGTGGGCATATGGAAAAGAATAAATGATGGTAAAATATTTTATTTTACTTATTCTTAATTGAACTAAAAAATAACTGCTTAATCTAGTAGTAATAATATACACTGAGCGATTGTAGCATATGGATAAGTGAAATAAGTGACAGCAGGTGGGACAAATTTGGAATAGTGTTATAAGTTATCTGCATTACACATGAAGGAGGGTAGTGCCATTTGAAGGCAGATTTTGATTAGTTTGAAAACATTGATATAAATTATAAATAAAATGAAATCTATTAAATGTTCGATTAACCAGAAAAGGCAGGTAGGGAGAGGGGGTAGAAACAAAGAAAAAATGCAACAAAGAAAAAATTTGCACCAAAGAATTTATAAATCCAACTATGTTAATATATAGATGGTCTAAACATACAAATTAATTAAGGGCAGAAGTTGTCAGAGTGGTTAAAAAAGCAAGATCCATCTACATATTGTCTATAAGAAATTTACTTTAAATATAAAACTTCGATATATTAAAGGTAAGGAGATAGAAAGATGTCAACTATGTCAACAATCACCAAAGGGAAAATAGAGATTCTATTTGAAACAAAGCAGACTTCATAGTAGGGAAGATTATGAGATAAAATAGTCACATTGACCAATGTTGAAGAGGTCAATTCTCTAAAAAGATATAGCAATCCTAAATATGTATGCACCCAAAAAGTGAGTATCAAAATACATGAGGCAAAAACTGGTGAAGCACAAGAAGAAATAGAAAGAGTCACTATTGTAATTGGAGAATTCAATAATCCTCTGTCGGTAATTGATAGATTATGGAAGCCGAAAATTAGTGAAGATATAAAGATAGAGATAATCTCATCCTCACTATCAATAAATTTGATCAAATTGACATTAATAAAATATTTCATCCAATGACAACACAGTACATATTCTTCTCCGGTTTACATGGGACATTTACCACACAAAACAACAACAACAACAACAAAAACAAAAACAAAAATATTCTGGTACATAAAAAACATCTTATTTAATTTGAAAGAATATAAAGCATACAAAGTATGACCTCAGACCACAATGGAATAAATGTAGAACTACATGAGAAAAAGATAGCTAGAGAATTCCCAGTTATTTGGAAATTTATGAAACACTTCCAAATTAACCAAGAAAGAAGTCTCAAAGAGACAAAGAAAAATATTTTGAATGAAGCGACCATGAAAATAAAATTTATTAAATTTTGTAGACTGCATTGAAAGCAATGTTTAAAGGGAAATTGCATTAGTCAGGGTTCTCTGGGGAAACAGAACTGACAATAAAATTGTCTCACACAACGTGGGGAAGCACAAGTCCAAATTCCATAGGGTAGGTTGAAAACCAGGGGCTCCGATGAAGGTCCCAGAAGGCACTGGCTGACTGAAGTAGAGATGGGAGTTCTCTCTGAATGCTGAAATCACTTCTTCTTTTAAGGCCTTCAGCTGATTGGATGAGACATCCCTCATTGTTTACTGCAAGCACCTCCATTGATTGTAGATGTAACCAGCCGTCTATGCAATCAATTCACTGATGATTAAAGTCCATGAAATGCCCTTGAATTACAGTTAGCCCAGTACTTGCTTGACCAAACAACTGAGCATCATTACCTGGCCAAGCTGACACATTAGCCTAACCATTACAGTCCACCCCTTGTCACCTTGGCAGTCAAACACATCACCTTAAAACACAGTCTCTAATAAAAAATAATAAAAACAAAAATTAATATTTCCACTTAGCAATATTCACCTGTTCTGCATAAAACTGGAAATACACTAAATCTGTCCAGAATAGGGTGCAAGTCCTTGGGTAATATTTACTCTTAAACTTGACATCCTTAAATACCATGACATGAAAATAATACAACTTATATCATATGATAATGGGAAATGTTAGGGAAGACAAGAAAGATATTAATTTCATGTACATATACAAATATATTCATAACAAAACAAGGAAAAAATATTCATGACCATTACAGTCCTTCTTTCTGTAAGTGGCCATATGGTCTAAGTTTGTATTTATCACTACTTGTTCCACTGCTCATTCCATGTTCCCTTTATCCTCAGCAAGCACCTCAGCTGGCTGTGGTTCTTTGCCTGGTAAGGTGACATAAACTTTCATTTCTGAAGATTCTGGGCCATTGTTAGTCCTGCCTGGATTCCGTTGTTGCAATTTTCCATTGACTTCAATCACAGGGCATGGTAGTACTAAAAGACACCCTAAGAGTTCCCCTGTATTCCAGGCAAACACTTCTTTACCTGCATTGCAGAGGTGCAGTCCTATTTCCCCTTGATAGGGTCAATCACCCCAGCCAAAACAGTAATTTCCTTCTTTACCTATTGATTCATAAAGTCCAAGTGGCAGTGTAGCTTGCATAGCAGCCTGGACCTGTTGCAGTCTCCTCTCGTTCCAGTTCCCACTCAAAACTAGTAGCTTCTCTGGACATTCAGTAAATAGGCTGGAGTAGCACACCCAAATGAGGAATATGTTGTCTCCAAAATCAAAAGAGGCCAACTAAGCATTGTGCCTCTTTTTTGGTCATAGGAGGGGCCAGAGGCCACAGCTTATCTTGCACTTTAGAAGGGATATCTCGACATGCCCCACACCACTGGACACCTAGAAATTTCAGCAAGGTGGAAGGCCCCTGTATTTTTGTTAGATTTATCTCCTATCCTCTCTCACGTGAATGCCTTACCAATAAGTCTAGAGTAATTGCTACTTCTTGCTCACTAGTTCCAATCAGCATAATATCATTGATATACTGTATCAGTGTGATGTTCTGTGGGAAGGAGAGATGATCAAGTTCCCTGCAGACAATATTATGACATAAGGCTGGCGAGTTGATATACCCCTGAGTCAGGACAATATAGGTATATTGCTGGCCTTGCCAGCTGGACGCAAACTGTTTCTGGTGGTCCTTACTAACAGCGAATGAGAAAAAAGTATTTTCCAGATCCATAGCTGCATACCAAGTACCAGGAGATGTGTTGATTTGCTCAAGCAATGATACCACATCTGGGACAGCAGCTACAATTGGAGTCACCACCTGGTTAAGTTTACAATAATCTACTGTGATCTTCCAAGATCCATCTAATTTCTCCACAGGCCAAATAAGAGAGTTGAATTGGGATGTGGAGGGAATCACCACCTGTATTAGTTAGGGTTCTCTAGGAAACAGAATCAACAGGAGATATCTGTCAATAATATGAGATTTTATAAGAGTCTCTCATGTGACCATGGGGATGCACAAGTCCAGGTTCTCAGGCAGGTTGCAAACCAGGGGCTCCAATGAAAGTCCAATGAAAGGTCTTTGTTGAGTTTCTGGGAGAAGTTGGCTGTCCAAAGATGAGCTGGGAAATTCTCTCTGAATGTTGAAATCACTTCCCCTTTTAAGGCATTCAACTGATTGAATAAAAGCGTCATCCATTGCTGATGCAATCTCCCTGGTTGATGCAGATGTAATCAGCCATCCACACAGTAAACTCACTGGTGATCAAAGTCCATAAATGCTCTTATATTACAATTAGCCCAGTGCTTGCTGGGCCAAACAACACCTGGACACAATTACCTGGCCGAGTTGACACATTAGCCTGACCATCACACCACATCCTTCAGATCCTTGATGGTGGCACTAATCTCTGCAATCCTTTCAGGAATCCAGTATTTCTTTTGATTTTTTATTTTGTTAGGTAGGGGCAGTTCTAGTGACTTCTACTTGACCTTTCCTACCATAATAGCCCTCACTCCACAAGTCAGGGATCCAATGTGGGGATTCTGCCAGTTTCTGAGTATGTCTATTCCAATTATACATTCTGAAAATGGGAAAATAACCACTGAATGGATCCAGGGACCCACTGGACCCACTGGACTTGAAATGGACTTGAGCTAAAGCTCCAAGGACCTCCTGACCTCCATAAGACCTTATTCTGATTGGTGGACCACAGTGATGTTTTGGTTTTCATAGAATTAATGTCACTTCTCATCCAGTGTCTAATAATGTCCCAAATGTCTGATCATTTCCTTTTTTCCAATGCACAGTTACCCTGGTAAAAGTCCATAGGTCTCTTTGGGGAAACCTGGGAGGAAGATAAATGGTATAACTTTTTAGCAGTGTAACAATATCCTTCCTCAAGGGGACCTGGCCTTCCCCTCATTCAAGGGGTTCTGGGTCTGTAAACTGTCTCAAGTCTGGGAATTGATTAAGAAGCAGTGACTCTCAGTTTCTGTAATTCAAATTATAATTTTGTTCACTTGACCTAGAACACTTCTGCTTATTCAGATCAAGTAGGAATTTAATATACTACCTATCTACTTTACTTCTAGGTTCCCCATGATCTATTAGCCAATGCTCTACAACTATGTGACTCAGACGCTTTTGATTGATGCTCTGAGTCTGACTTTCATGGTGGTATCCAGCCCACCTTGTCTTTGGTGATTAAGTGCTGCTACTTGGCTTCTGCCAGCCCAGGATCTGATCATCCCCATAGTGTTTAAGGATCCTAGTTCCATGACAGCAGTTCCTACAGTAATATCTGACCTATAGAGAAGAGCAACCACAGAGCTCTTCAGGGAAGATGGAATGAGTCTCACAAATTTATTTCTCATAGCCCTGGTGAAAGGCATGTCCTCACAACATTCCTGGGGTGGGTGGGCATTCCAATCTCTCTGAGCTTTTGGATCCCCTCATCTACAGTATACCAGGGTAAACCAGGCATCTCGACCTCAACACTGTAGGCCATCTTTTGGTCCATGATTCAGCCAACCAATTGAACAAGCTGTGTGAGCCCTTTCTAATCCCCAAGCCACAACATGGAATCCAGAATCTCTGCTTTGTTAGCCCATATCAATAAATTAGTCTGATCCAATGGATACCCTTACTATCTATTCCCACACATATTCCCCTGATTTCTGTCTATGTAAATTGGAAAACTCATGCAGTTCTTTTAAAGTATAGTGTACCTCCTCATGGGCCACACTTTGTACTTCACCTTTGGGGGCTTGTTGTGACTTCAGTCTAGTTATAGGTCTTGAAGTGAGGATGAATGGAGGTGGTGGGGGTAAGAAGAATTAGAAATGTCTTACAATCCAGTTATCTCAGGGCATTCCCTTGCAGTTCCATCTGGTGAGAGAGGATTAATCTCTTCAGGCCAAGGTTGGATGGCAGACTCCTCAGGGCAGGGAGAAGGTGGAGACTCCTTGGGCCAGGCTGGATATTGAGTCATGCAGGCCTGAAGTTGGATGGTACATGCTCAGGGCAGGGAGGAGGTCTGGATGCCTTAGGGCAGGCTGGAAGTTGTATGAAGCAAGCTTGACATTGGGTGGTCATCTCAGGGCAGATCATTACAGTTTTATCTGACAAAGTCTTAGCAGAATTTAGGGTTTCAATATCCCCACTGATATAATCATCAACCCATATATCTTCATCCCAATCCTCAGGGTTCCACTCTTTTCCAAACAATGTCCTCAGGTTTCCACTCTTTTCCAACAATAGCAGAGACCGTGTGAGGTTGAGATTTTAGTTTCCTTTTTAACTCTACTACTCATTCAGTGAGACTCTGAGTCTGGTTTTCAGGGATCTCAAGCCTGCAGCTGCACAAAACAAGATTTTCTTTAGAAGCACACATAGAAATTTTCACATCATTCATGAGGCAGTTAATTTGCAAATTTGAAGTCTTCAGCTCATCCCTTTCTTTTGTAACTGTATCCAGCATATTTAGGAATAGTCAGCCAACACCATTGTAACTTTTAACTTCACAAAACTCTGTTAAGGTGTTAAAAACACTCTCACCTAGATTCTTGCCTCTCGTAAGCTTGGAAGCAGTCATATCCTGGAGTGATATTTTGTGTATCTTATTGGCAGTGCATTCCATGGACTTCCAGTGGCCTTTTGATATTGACAACACAGTCATTAGTGCCCTTGAATCTAATCAGAATAGGGAGCCAATTGCAAAAATCCCAGAACCAATTCAGAAATCCCATTTTTAAGATTCTGTTTCTCAAGAACCACTCCCAGTACCAAGCTGCTTTAGTCAGGGTTCTCTAGGGAAGCAGAACCAACAGGAAATATCTGTAAATAGTATGAGATTTTATAAAATTGTCTCACACAACCATGGGGATGCACAAGTCCAAATTCCATAGGGTAAGCTGAAAACCAGGGTCTCCAAAGAAGGTCCTTGATGAGTTCCCCAGAAGACACTGGCTGCCTGAAGTAGAGATGGGAATTCTCTCTGAATGCTGAAATCACTTTCCCTGTTAAGACCTTCAACTGCTTGCATGAGATGTGACTTATTGGTGACAGCAAGCTCCTCGATTGACTGTAGATGTAACCAACGATCTATGCAATCAACCTACTGATGATTAAAGTCCATTAAATGCCCTTGCATTACAATTAGCCCAGTGCTTGCTTGATCAGACACCTGGGCACTATCACCTGGCCAAGTTGACACATTGGCTTAACCATCACAGACATTTATAGAATTAAATGATATAGTAGAAAATAAGAAAGATCTAAGTAAAAAAAAAAAAATGTAAGCTTCCTTTTTAGGAAATGAGAGAAATAAGAACAATTTAAGCCTAAAATAAGCCATAGAAAACAAATGATAAAAATTAAAGCAGAAATCAATGCAATTGAAAATAGGAAAGCCATAAATAAAATTAATAAAATCCAAAGCCTGTTCTTTAAAATATGAATAAAATGGATAAAACATTAGCCAAGGTAACCAAGTAAAAAAAAGAGAAGACACAAATTATTACTATTATAAATGAGAGAGGAGCCATCTCTGCTGATCCCACAGGCACTGAAAGGATAACAGCTCCATGCCCACATTTTCTAATGGGCCAATGCCTTGAAAGACAAAAACTATGAAAATTCACACAAAAAGAAATACATCATTTGTATATGACTATTTTTATGAAATAAATTGAATTAATAAATAATAACGTATGAAAAATGAAAGCACCAGTCTTAGATGGTTTCTTTGGTGAATTCTGTCAAATACTGTATCTAAGGAAAAATTAATATCACTAGCCTGCAATGTCTTTTTTAAAAAAGAGGATAGATAGAAAAGTTAAGTATCATTCTGAGTGTAACATTACCATGATACCAAAACAGAAAAGACAATCAAAGAACAGAAAAATATAGACAGATATCTGTCATTAATAGAGAGGCAAAAACCTCAACAAATCATTAGTGTGCAGAATCCAGTAACAAAGGAACCATACACTACATTCTAGTGGGATTTTTTCTGCTTATGCAAGACTGGTTCAACATTTTAAAAACAATCAATTAAATGCAACATATTAACAGTCCTAATAAGCTAAAAACATGATAATAATAATTGATTCAGAGAAAGCATTTGACAAACTCCAACATCCATTTTGGATTTAAAAAACCTCTCAGCAAATTAGGAATAGAAGCCATCTTCCTGAACTTGATAAAGAATATCTACACAAAAAATCTCATAACTTTGTACTTAATGATACTTAAAGGTAACATCATACATAATATTCCCTTAGCATTGAGAACAAGGAATGCAAGTCTTCTCTAACCACTCCTTTACAGCATCATGCTGGAAATCCTAGCTAGGACAGTAAGAAAAAAAAAAAAGATAGGAACACAGATTAGAAAGTAAGAAATAAAAGCTGTTTTACTCACAGATTGCATGATTGTCTATGTAGAAATCCCAATGAATCTTGAAATTAATTCCTAGAACTAATTAAAAAGATACAGCAAGTTCAAAGGATACAAAGTCAATATGTAAAGGTCACTTTCTTTCCCAAAGAACAACAATGAAGAAATGAAATTTGAAATGTGAAAAAAGTGTACAAAACCACTATCCAAAGAAGAAAGAACAATTTATAGAATGGCTATTATTTGAAAAACAGAAAACTCAAAAACCACAAGTGCTGGAGAGGATGTGGAGAAATAGGAACATTACTCCACTGTTGGTAAGCATGTAGAATAGTGCAGCCTCTGTTGAAGACAGTTTAGCTTTCCTCAGGAAGCTAAATATAGATCTGCCATATGATCCAGCAATCCTGCTACTAAGAACATATTCAGGAAGCAGAAACACAAACAGACACTTGCATAGGGATGTTAATAGTGACATTATTCATAATTGCTAAAATGTGGAAACAACTCAAGTGTTCATCAACCAATGCATGGATAAACAAAATGTAGTCTATACCTATGATGGAATAGTATTCAGCTATAAGAAGAAATGAAGTTGGGATGCATATAACAACATGAATGAACCTTGAGGACATTATGTTGAGTGAAATAAGCCAGACACAAAAGGGCAAGTATTGTATATTTTCACTAATATGAACTAAATATGAAAAGTAAACTCATGGAGTTAAACTATAGAGTTTAGGTTACTAAGAGATAGAATGAGGGTTGAGAAAGGGGAGATGATGCTTAAAGTATGTAGAATTTTTAATTTTTAATTCTACATACATTAAGCATATTTGATAAGTTGATTGTAAATGTGTGAAAAAGGTTAGAGTTGATGGTAACACATTATAATGAGTATAAATAGCACTGCTGATTTATAAATGTGAGTGTGACTGAAAGGGATAGTGTAGGGAAATAATTGTCAACTGAAAGAGAGCTAGAGGATAACCTAGGGATGGTATAACATAGAGAACTTGGTGGTGGATGAGGATTGTGGTCAACGGTATAAATAAAAGAATTCTCTTCTATGAACTAGGACAATGTACAAGGTATTAAGAACATGGTGATGGATGGGGAAAATACAACTAATGTAAATTTTGGACTCTAGTTACCAGTAACGTTTTAATACTTTTGTATCAATGGCAAAGAAGTCACTATATCAATGCTAAGGGTCAGCAATAGGGGGGAATAAAGGCTTATGGATTAATAAAAATATTCTAAAATTGGCTGAGATGAAGCTGAGAACCACTGAGTGTACACTTTGGATGGTTTGTGCAAGGCATAGGACCATGTAACATCAAGAACCCCATGTGGATGATGGACTGTGGTTAACAGTACAAATATGAGAACATTCTGTCATGAGCTATAAAAAACATATAATACTAATACATGGTGTTGACATTAGAGTGGTTTATGGGAACAATACATCAAATATAAGCTGTGGGCTATAATTGGCAGTAATATTTTGATGATATTCTTTCATCATTTTTAACAAATGTTCAACAACAATTCAAGGTGTTGGTGGTTAGTGATGTATGGGAATACTGTAAGTTATGCATGACTGTTTTGTAAACTCACAACTTTTCTAATTAAAATAAAATTTTAAAAATGAAAAATAAAATAAAATAAAATAGTGCATGGCATTGACTAAAGAATAGACACATAGATGGATGAAAGAGAATAGACAATCCAGAAATAGACCCACATAAATGTCGTCACCTAATTTTTCACATAGGCACAAAGAAATTGAATGTAGAAAGAATTATCTTTCCAACAAATGATGCTGGAATAATTGGTCATTTGTATGTAAAAAATAATCAACATTTATATTGAATTTATACCTTTTACAAAAAACAACTCATAATTGTCTATAGACCTAAATGTAAAATGCATAACTATAAATATCTAGAAGAAAACTTAGAATATCTATATCGCCTGGGGCATAGTGAAGATTTTTAGACAAAACAAAAGCAGAATCTATGAAATAAAACATCAATATGTTGGACTTAAATAAAATTAAAAAATATTCATATGGAAAGCCACTGTTAAGATAATGAAAAGATAAGCCACAGATTGGGTAATAATATTTTCAAAACATGTACCTGATAAGGGATTTGTATCCAAAGAAAGCAAAAAAAATTCTTAAAACTCAACAACAAGAAACAAAAATTATAAAATGGACTGATTATCTGAACGAATACTTCAATAAAGAATTTATGTGGATGACAAATAAGCATATGAAAAATGGCACATTAGTGTCATTGGAAAATGCAAATGAAAACAATAGTGAGTTACTACTACATGCTTTTTATAATGACTAAAATAAATAAATAAGCAAACATATAAATAATAAATAATCAAAATTACCAATTACTGGTGTATGTGATGGTGTATGTGAAGAAACAAGAACCCTCATTAATTGATGGTGGGAATAGAAAGTAAACATTATATGTTGATCAGAATATCCAAAGTCTTGTTTGTGGTAGTGTCTACTTGGGGTTATATATTAATCATTAGACATTGAACGATACACTCATAATGGGTACATATTATTGTATGCAAATTAAAACTTAATAAAGTTTACTTTAAATAAAGATGAAAATCAAAAGGATTCTTTAAAAGAAGGAAGATTCATACTGTCATCCCTCTCAATGAAGAAAAAAAAAATACATATGATAAAATTCAACACCAATTTTGGGTTAAAAAAACAAAAATTTAGAATTGAGGAAATTTCCTCAACTTGATGAAGGTTACCTACAAAAAACATGTAACTTTTATCATAATTAATGTTGAAAGATGTCATTATTTTTCCCAAAGATGAGGAAAAGGCAAAGTTGACTGCTGTCACCTCTTTTCAACATTGTGCTTAAAAGTCCCAGACAGTGGTATAAATATGATGAATAAATAAGTGACATAGTAATTGGAAAGGAAGAAATAAAAGTATCTTTTTTCACAAGTTATATAGTTGCATACATAAATGTTCTATGGAAGTTATTTGAAAAAATAATTTAACTTAGCAACCTGAAGGATAAAAGATCAATATAAAAATCTGTTATAATTCTATATAATAGCAATAGAAAATTGTAAAATAAAATTTAAACATGCATTTACAGTGTCAATCATAAATATGAAATTCTTAAGTATAAATTTAACACTGTGCATACAAGATTTGTGTACTGGAAACTACAGAACTACTGAAAAAAATAAAGTTGACTTAAATAAAAAATACATAGAAAGACATACCATGTTCATGGATTGAAAACTTATAGAAATTTTTATTTTCCCTAAAATTATCTATAAAGTCAACTCAATCTCAATGAAAACCTAGTAGTGTTTTTCTTAGAAACAACTGATTCTAACATTATTCAATGATCATGAAAAGAAGGTATAAAATAAGAATACATATATTGATTTTTAGTTATACTAAACTGTAAAGCTACAATGATCTTTACAATGTGGTATTAGTTTAAGGATAGGTAAATAAATCAATACACAAAACAGGAAATCCATAAATAGACCCATGCATACCTAATGAATTATTTTTCAGCAATGAAGCAAAGGAATTACTTAGGATGTAAGAAATATTTTTCTGAAAATTATTATTAATCAGCCAGGTAAATATACATTGTAGACAAAGAGCCCTGCCCACTGCCTCACATAACACACAATTATTTTAAGATGGGTCATACATCTGAACATAAATTCTAAAATTATAAATCTTTATTAGAAAATATAGCATAATATATTAATGATCATGGATAGACAAATATTTCTTAGAAAGGAAACAAAAGCACTAACCATAAAAGAAAAATAAATGGATACATTGAATTTCAATTTAAAAACTAATTCTTATCAGAACACACCTTTAAGAAAATGAAACATCAGGCCTAGGCCAGGAGAAAATATTCACAATACATACAAACAGATTATATAAAGATATTTTATAAATCAATTTAAAAAGGAAAAAACAATGGAAAACAGTAAGAGATTTGAATATTTCTGTAACAAAGAATGTAAATAACATGGCCAATAAGATCATGAAAACATGGTCCACAACATTAGCTATCAAGTCATTTTAGACTGAAATATCACTTTTCATATATTAGCTACATTTAAAAAGAAAGATAACATTAAATGTCTGCAAAGTTGAAGAGCAAACAGAATCCTCTTACCTTGTTGACTGAAACGTGATATGGAACAAACAAATTGGCATAATGTTTGGCAACTGCTAATAAAATTGCCCATGTCCCTATTCTGCTAATCCAGCAATTCCACTCCTATATATTTCACCAAGAGAATGAAAGCTTATGTACACCAAAGAACTTGTTCAAGTATGCTTATATTGGATTTGCACATAATATCCAAATGCTGGAAACAACAAAAATGGCTGTCAAGAAGAGAATGGGTAACTAATTGTGGTATATGTGTGCAATTGAAGATTACTTAGCAATAAAATTAACAAACTTCTGATACATGCTTCAAGATGGATGAACCTCCCAAACTTTAAGTTGAGTGAAAGCAGCCAAACACGAAAGAGTGCATACTGTATTTTCCATTAGTATAAGGTTTAAGAACATACAAACCCACTCCATGTTGATGGAAATCAGAAAAGTGGTTGCCTAAGGGGTATGTGGAAAGGGTATGGGGCAGAATTCCCGAGGTCCTGGAATTGTTCTAAATCTTGATTGGGGTGTGGATTACGTCAACAATTACATCTGTAAAAACCTATTGAAGACATCACATTGAGTGAAATAAGCCAGACACAATAGGAAAAATATTGAATGATCTCACTGATAAAAAATTATTAGAGTAAACAAATTCACAGTCATAAACTAGCATACAGTTTACCAGGGTCTGGGGTGAGAACAGAGAAAGTGGAGTGATTGCTTAAATTGCTATTTCTATTTGGTGTAATGGAAAAGTTTTGGTAATGGCTGGTGGTGAAGCTAGCACAATATTGTGAACATAATTAACAGCACTGAAATTTACATTTGAGTGTAGTGAAAAGGAGAAATTTAGGTTGCAGATATGTTACTAGACTTAAATTTAAAAATAAACACATAGGACTGTATAATTCAAACAGTGAATCTGAATGTAAACTGTAGACTATAGTTAATAGAATGATTACATATACATAAATATATTCTTTCATCCATTGTAACAAATGTACCACACTAATGCAAGGTTTTAATAATAGGGGGGTATATGGAATCTCTGCATTTTCTGCACAATTTTCTGTAAACCTATAATTCTCCAATTAAAAATATATTAAATTACAGACTTAGAATCTCATTTTAATCTATGCAAATTTCAACTCAACTGAAAACTGAATTTAATCTATTTTCCTTTTTTTCCTAATCTAGAGCTGTGTGTATATTATGTGAGGTACTGGTTCTTGAAAATTTAAAAGCATCAATCCATAAGTGTAATTTGCTTAAATCTCAAACTGTTTTGCTTTGTTTTTGTGAAAATATTGTATTTATTGTATAAAGGATGGTGAGAAGCACATTGGCATTTTATATGCGTATTTTATCAATACAAATTATCCTCTTTGTACTCTAATTTCTTTAAAACTAAAAATTCTATTTATCTGCATTGCTTATTGATACTGTTTTGTTCTAATATGCATATTAATCTCTTTTATTTTTTAACTCTTCCGTCTTTTAGTTTTTGTCTTGTATCTTGTAAACAGCTTTCAGTTGAGTTGAATTTAGAGTTTTTAAATGTGGTTCTTTAATTCCTTTGTATTAATTTTCAAACTGATATTTTGTGTTTATTATATTCTTTTATGCATTATCTTTCCTGGACCCTGGTTTACTTGTTATTTCTGCCTTAAGTGATTTCAAGGTAAAATTCTAACTCTATTAAAGTAAAGGTTGCCTACAGGCTATTTATTTATTTAATTTTACTCTCAACATAAAAAATTAAATAGTGTCTACTATTTAATAAATAACATGGTCAATAAGATCATGAAAACATAGAAGGCTCAGGATGCTCTCACTTGTTGATACCACCTTCTTCCCAAATCACCTTTTAATTTTTACTGGTGTAATTTTAGACTGAATTATTTTAATAAAAATATTTTTAATTTCATTATTCTTTATCAAGTATTCATTTGGTGTCAGTAGATTATAATTCAGGATAGGATGCCCTTCTGCTGTAGGAGAACTTGGACTCTAAGCCTGTGTTCCCCACACTTCTGGATGTAAAAAATAGGTTAAATAAGTATTACACACACTATCAATTATGCAACTTAGTCATCTAAGGTATTAAGTCCAATTTTTAACTTTCATTAGATATATTTTTGAATAATTGTAAAACAATTCAAATTGTATGTAGGCTTTATTTAGGAGCAAAAAACGTACTTACTGAAGGCACCTATCTCCAAAACATTTGTTGTCCCGAAGTTGATGCCATGAACAGGCTGTGTAGCAAAATGAAAGCCCAGAGCAAGGAGCTCGCCTGTCTGGGCTTTTCTCCCTCTTGTGAATGGTCTCATCCTGCCAGGCACACGGCAAGCCTAGTGCTGCCAGCTGTGTCCCCGCACGTTCTACAGTGATCACCAGTGTCTGTGCTGCTGAAAGAAGCACCCTCCATCAAGCTTACAGCCGTAAGGAGATGCTTACACTTGGTGAGAGAAGAGATTTGGAATCTTATTAGCAAAAATTAAGACCGAAAGAAAATCCAAGATATTTATCATATTAAAAGGTGAACTTTTCCTTTTTTCAACCGGACCAGTAGCTTCCCAGGGGTGAAGAATAGATAACCCAGAGCTTCACTGTGAGTCTTGATGGTTCTTGTTTTCATTACACACGGGCGTTCTAGTGTGAGAAGGTCAGTGCTGATTACCCACAGCATTCAAACGCGCGGATGCAGCATAATTAGTGAAGAAGTCTCATGCAGTAGATGGCTTCATGCACACCTGCAGACGTACATACGTGTGTGTATATGTACCCCCCCCCACTGAAGACTGTCATGGAAAACAAAACTGTGTGAGGTAGATCTTTAAAAGGCGACTAAACACCTGCACAATTTTTTGATTTCTACAATTCTTCCTCTGTTTTCCTTAATATTCTGCTTGTTGTTGTGTGGCAGGTTACGCCAGCGTGCTGACACGGCTTTCCCTTATTCCTTGTATGGAGAAGAAATTTGGCTGCTCGTATCAGAGCCTGTACCCCTCCTCCTTTCTGGTGGAATAGAGGGAGCAGGAAAGGCGGTTCCAGATTTTCCAGAAAGGGGTTGCACATTGATTACATGTTTCCCAACAGAGCTAGTGTACTAAATGTATTCTTGCGTGCGAATAAAATAAATCACTAAGTATGCATCATTAATAAAGACATATGAAGCCTTTCACATTATGTCAAATTATTAGAATTAAGAAGCTGGAGAGAGGGAGGGTGAACCAATAAAACCTGAATTTTCTAAGTGATCATTAGTGCTGGGTGTGATAATTGAAATTTGCTTTGCAGTAATTTCATTAAAAATGTATAACTCTGCTGGCCTTTCCCTTTCCTCTGTGCGAGTGAGAAGTTAAATCCTGGCCGTGACAGATGCTTCGGATGTGAGCACATCATTGACAGCAAAGCCCAAAGCAGGGGCAAAAAATGTGAGGATATCAATTAATACACATGAGCTGAAACGTTTTCTTTGCATCGAGAGCCTCACTCTTCCTCCGAGGAGTTCATGTGTCCCACCCTGAGCTTTTAAACTCTTGTCGATTTTTTTTTTTTTTTTTCTAATCGCATAATGCCTTGTATTGAGTTTTGTTCAATGTTGAATGCTTGGCAGTTATCCTGGCCAGATTAATGTTACAAACTATTTTTGCCTTCTAGTATTATATACTCCACCATCTGTTAAATTAGTACTTTTTAAATATTACATGTGGGAGGAAAATGAAGACCATTAATGGGTTCTTCTAAAAGTCTCCCTGAGAAATTTGAGTACAGTAGAAATATTACATAATACCCCCAATATATATTAACTGATACGGAGATTCTACGGCACCTTTCCCAGAGAGGGGTCTGATGTCATCTCATGATCATCAGTTCCTAGAATCACGATCTGAAGCTTTGGAAGTCGAGTCTAGGAACGAGTTATGGTTTGAATTCTTCCAAACCACATGCCCGGTTCAAGTGTTAGGAGGGGCCTGTCAAACTTAAAATGCATTTTGCTAAGCACATCATCCTTCCTTTAAAAAGTAACTTCTCCCTGTATTTTACGGACAATTTGACCATGTGTTTTTAATTCATTTAAAATTAGCTTTTTAAAATGTTTATTTGTAAGATCCCTTTGAAGTCCAAGAAGGCTTCAGAATTTGATTTACAAGCCATTTGAGGTTTTTATCTCAAGAAAAGACATCTCCATTTGCTAAGAGCAAACCAACTAAGATCTTTTATGCTTGGGTCTTCCATAAATCATGAAATTCAAAATTATTTGATTCAGTCTAAAAATTAAATTTTCCAGATCATTCACATTTTAAAGGTTTAAAAGTTAACTTCTAGATTTCATAACCAGTATAGAGCACTAGATATCAGTCTATTCAATTCATCCAATTTTAAATCCTCAGGAACCTTTTGATTAAAAGAGCACCTTTTAATCAATGCCCCCTTTAACTACCTACTTTTCTATAAACACTTGGTGCCAGTGGATATTACCAAGTCAAAAGCAGATTAGCAGAATCCAAAGATTGGATAAAATAAATTATTTTTCATTCTTTGTTGCCATCCCTATCGGGTATTGACTGGGGCAAAGTGGGGCGTGAATTGATACTTTATAAATAGCATCGATGTACCAAGTGCTACACTTCAACAAATTTCAAACCCCGTTTGAAATGAAACGGGGAATTTATAGATGATAAAACTCTGTCTTCCATGATAAAACATGGAGGATTATATTAAACCATATCCCGAGTCATTGATAGTGCTTCCTAAACAAGCATCAACACATTATTAAAACTTCTTAGAAAATCTCAATAAGTTGGTTCAAAAGATATCAAATGCTCGCTAAGCAAAATGCTAACATGAATTTTTTATATTGTTTGGGTTATTTCATTTTTCAACCTCTAACAATTTGGGGAAAACATGTAGAAACCTGTTGAGAAAGCACCATTCTAAGGAAAACCCCCTTCAGGAGTGCCATGCAATAAACTAGAAGAAAATCAAAATAAAAAGACTAATGCAAAATATGGACTTGTTTCATTCTCATGCAGTGATCAATTCTTCTTTTAATTTCCTTACATTCATTGACAACTTAGATAATTGAATTGCAGTTTTCTTTATTACAGAAATCCTTCCATTGTCCATTATCCTAGTCCCAGCTTTCACTGGCTCCTTGTTCTAGAACCGTTACTTTCCCTCCTCTTCCGTTACCCAACCATAGAAAGGGCAGTGCAGACAGGGTTCAGCTATACGCTTACACACGCTCCACAATCTGAGTTTTCCTTCTGCTCATCTTCTTTTCTGACATAGGTGGAGACAGCCCCTCAGCGAGCAATGGTGCTCTATCAGTGCATTTGTGGCTGATTTCTACTGCTGAGCCCTCATCAGCATTTTAGAGTATCTATTGATGTTATATAAATGTCCGCTGTCTTCTTGCCCAGAGATTTTCTAAACCTTCGCAGTTCTCTGTAGGTTTCCTAACTCAGAAAATTGAGACCACCTGCCAGGGCTTAGTCCCCTATCCCTGCTCCCTTCAGCATCACTAATCTACATCGACACTCCTCTTCCTTCCAGACCCACCTGTTCACCTCTTCCTGCACATCGAAGCCCATCCCTTTAAGGACCTTGCTATTTATTTACTTTTCTTCATGTAATGAACCACTTTCTCTTTATTGGCTCTTTATCTTATGATTCATAAGCAGATTCAAATCCCTCTAAGAGCCATAGTGCATCCAAGTCTAATACCTCCTTTACATTCAACCAAAACGCCTAGGCCAACGACCGCAAGACCTCTCAACGGATGAAATCAATATACACATTTTGGTCTTTATACGCATAAACGTTTTGAAGTATTTCTTACTCTTAACTTCATGAAGAACTCTTTCCCCTCACCTTTTCACGAGCCATTATCTCCTACTGTTGCAGCCACTTCAGTTGTATTTTCTCTGACGCCCTTCACTACCTTCTTCTTGGTTACCTACTCCTTGAATGCTGGTGTTTCCTGGAAGCATTCCCCCTACAATAACATCTATCATAGGGAGAAACCACCCATCACAGGTTCAGCCATAGTCTCACAAACCCCCAGTCTCCATCTCCAGCTCTGAATTCTCTCTGCACTTCAGACTCAAATGCTGCAGAGCCTCATATCAATTCTGTGTCCTTATCATCCAGTGTGTGTGGCCTGACTGCCGTATTTTGAAAGACCTGCTTTCTTTTTGGGAGTCTGAATTTTGGTTTGTGCTAGGCAAGGGATACTTACATGATCAGACCCCAATAAAAACTGTGGGCACTGGGACTTTAATGGGCTTCTCTGATAAACAGCATTTTACATGGGTCACAACTCACTGACGGGGAACTTCGTGCATCCTGTGACCCCCCTAAGAGAGGACTCTGGGACCCTTGTGCCTGGTTTCCTCTCAACTCCACCCCACATGCCTTTCTCATTACTGACCATGCTCTGTTTCCTTTCACTGGAGGAGAAGCATGCTTCCTCATTTCCAGTCTTGGTTAAAGAGAACCAACCAATGAAGAAAACTTACTGCTGCTTTTTTCTTATATTCTACAAAATGCTACTAAATCTTTTTGACTTGGCCTTTTAGAGCATACCCCTGCCCCAAACCCTTCTCATCCCCCACTCCCAGTGCTAACTGAGGCTGGACAAACAAATCCTTCCATGACCTACAAAATTTCCTGTATATGTCTCGTTCAGCACGTGCCAGCTCCTTCTTCATGCCTTTGTTTCCACTGCCCCTTTTGCCTCAAGCACCTTATCCTCTCTAGGTCTAACCATCCTTCAATATTCAGGTCAAAGGTCCTGTCTTTCAAGGAGGCTCTGATAGCCTCAACACACACCCATAATGCCCCCTCTTTCTCTATTATGAGAACTTCTAACTATTCTTGTCCATCTTTTTTCTTTTGATCTTATCTCACAATCAACTAGGGTGACCTTTCATTCCAGTTTACCTGGGAATAAGAGGTTTCCTATGATGTGGGATTTTTAGTGCTAAAACCAGGAAAGTCCTGGGAAAAGCAAAATGGTGCTTTTTCTATAATTTGCTAATTATTTGGTCTATAAAATGCTAAATGCTTTAACAGATTTCATTTTCATTGACGTTACCACTATTGAATACTGAATTAAAATCATAAAGATGAATGATTGTTTTAATGTAATGTAATGTAACATCTTCTAAATAAAACTCTGCCATTCCCAGCATTTAACATTATTTTAATGTTTTATCATAGTCTTGCACATAGTTTTCAGGAGACTCAGCATGCACTGAGAACATTCTATTTTGCTTTGCAGCTTTGATAAGTTTTTCTCATGTTTAGTAATTCTGCAGAAACTTCCAGCCAATCCCAACTGTCATTCTTCCTCTTGGATGAGGGAGCCTCAGCCGTCAGGCTTTTCTCCACAACCAAAGATTCATTAAGTTTTGCGCAAAGTGTTTTGGAGACAGAATCATTCCTGCAGAAGTAGTTCACAGGACAGTTTCAAATAGTGCATAAACTAAGCCAAGCACACACACAGCTGCAGGTATCTGTGAGATATCGTCACCATCATCCAGTCCCAAAAGTTCCCTTGTGAAGAGGTGATGGAAGAAAAGCCACTGGGAAGGTTGAGCATCTGGTGGTGAAGGACATGGGGCAGGGTCCCTGGTGATGTGGGTTTGGATCCTCGGGTTCTTGAACAAGTTCCTTGATGTTTCTAAGTCTGTTATCTCACATTCAAAATGGGAATGATAATGTTTGTCTTATGAAAAGGTGTGTAAGAAATTAAGGGAGTAATTTTCCAGAGGAACTGGTAGGAACCTTGCCCCTTAAGATAGGCTCAATGAATGGGGGTGCTAGTGAATATGCATTCTTGTCATCTATCATCTGATTTTCCTTAGACCCAGTGGATTTAAGAGTCCCAATAGGAGTTATTTTAATATCTTAATTACAAAATACTGTAAGTTTTGGTTTCTTTCAGTTTGGAAAGACATATCTTCTGATTAAATCTTTGGGTTCATGTCCATTAAGAAGACCATAACTATATTTTGCCAAATTTAATAGTTGTAAAATATTTTCAAATTACATCTTCTTTTAGTCTTTTAATTCGTGTTATCTAAATGCAATTTTATAAAACACGAGTCTGCATAATACCCTTTCCCTCTCTCTCTCTCCCTATCTCTCTCTCCTTCTCTCCTTCCTTCCCTCTTCTTCTCATTCCTTCCCTTCCTTTTCCTCTCCTCTCTCCTTTTCCCATCCTTCTCTCTCCTTCCTTCTCTCTGTATACTTCCCCCCACATCTCTCTCTCTCCCCCTCCCTCCCTCCCTCTCCCTCTTCCTTCCATCTCTCCCTTTCTCTCTCTCCTTCTTGTTTCCTGGTAAAAGTCCACCAAACCCATCAAGGTGCCCAGGTTCTGCCCATTTGAGTACTAGAGAAGTGTCCTGACCTGGTGCTCCTGGGCATTTCAGCAGTGACCTCCTGGTACCAGGGCACCAGCCAAGCCTTGGCAGGGATCAGGGCCTCAGGAACTCCCTTCCCCAGGAAGCCTCTGTTTGTTTATAAGTAGAATCTTATTCCTTGTGGAAATCAAATGGCAGGTCAGACATCAGAGCACTTCATAGATTTTAAGATGGAGCGTCAGAGGGAATGGAGTTAAGACTGATATGAGGTGAGGTGCCCAGATGGGTGCCTGGAAGCATCTGGGCTATAAAAGAGAAGACCCAACTCAAAGTTTGTTGTGAGGATTAATTTAGATACTATAAAGCATATAAGGCAGTAACTTACACATAATAAACACTCAGTAAGTATGAGCTCTGTATTTTGTCCTGCTATGGAATTTTTTTTTTCTTCAATGCACTTATAAAGTGCTTCAAACAATTATTGCTATTAACAGAGCCTTAGATGAGGGATCAGCCCCATTCAGCTCTGCAAAAAAAAAAAAAAATTATTTCAAATGGCCATTGCTTTTCTTTTTAAATTTATTCACAAGCTGTTTTTCCATGCTAAATATCCCTTTAGGAGGCTTAATTTTTTCCCCACTTTTAATATGATGTACTTTCATTGTGGGAAATAATTTTCAAATTCGGCTTTTACCTTGCAATGCCCTACTGTTTTTCACTAATTATATTCAGTCATTAAAATTTCTTTGAAAATATTCAATCATTTATCATTTTAAATATACTGATGTAACTTTTCCTTTATGTTTTATACATGTACTTTTTTCTCAAATTTCCTGTTATGACTAATAATACTATAAAATAGCCATATAGAAATCTTTTCTTGATTGTTTCTTTTGGGTATATTTGTATAAGTAGAATTACTGAGGAAAGAACATGAATATGTCTAAAACTATATTACTAAATTGATTTTTTTTAATATGCTCTTCCAATTTTTATTCCAAGCAACAATTAGCAGAAGAGTTTATAATGCCAGTCTCTTTCCATGATTGAGCGGTACAACATATATGCTTTGTTAATTTAATATGTTGAAAGATATTTTTTAAATTTATTTTATTACTGGTGAGATTGAATTTCTTTAATGCTATTAACTGTTTTTCACTTTCTCTACTGTAAAATTTATATTCATTATATTTTCCTCATTTTTCATTGGGGTTTTAGCAATGAACATACAAGCACATACGAGTTTTGTGTATTAAGGATATTTCTCATTGTCATATTTGTTAGAGATTTTTCTTTTTGTAGTTTTTGCCTTTTATTTTATTTTTTGCCCTCTAGATATTTAGAATGGAGTCTTTCCCTTCTTTGAGTCATAATACTGGTTTTCTTCCTTAGAAAAAATTTCCTTATCAAGAGATAAGGTAATTATTTAAATCTATACTCATTTAGTATGGTGCAGTTTAATTTTTACAAATGTCTCAGTTATTTAATTGAAATTTATATTGGTTGAATAAAAGGCAAAGATCTATTTTATCTTTCAAAACAGTCCAATATATTTTAGATGCATGCAAATAAAAGGGGCAGTATCACTGCCCCTTTTTACAAGTGAAAAAATAACCACTTGTATCTTATACTCTCTGCCCTTGCTAAGTAACTCAGTAATGCTACTTTAATTGAGTGCTCAATAGCACTTGAGCATTAATGACTTTGTTATCCATTGTAGAGCTCGGTAACCACTTCAAAACCAACACACTCTGTTGTTTCCTCAAGGCTCTGGTGCCTTTACCATGAGCGCGCTCTTACCTTATGATATATAAAATATATTTTGGTTTAAGAAAACGCATCCCCACAGTTTTCCTGAAGATGTTTGCTGTAATCCAGAAACAGAGAATCAGATCAGACCTCTCAACAAAATTTACCTCCTCAGCACAAGCAATTACGTCAATAAGGCAATGGCATGAATCGATGAGAAAGATTTGGAAGAGGTCTCAATTAAAGAAACAACTGCTGATACAAATTAAGTTTCCAATGTATTGATACAGCACAGGGCATGTGGGTGGGCAGATGGCCTTGGATCAATGGCGACGACATCGGGACATCAGCTGTCCCTCCAACACTTCTTTGCGCTTCGCCTCAGCCAGCTAAGGTGATATTCAAGTTATCAGCGTGAGCTCAGACACCCACCCACCATGGCAGTCTCCAGTTTGTGTTTATTGTCCCCATTTGTTTTACCCTTCTGCAGTGTTGGGCAGTGACTCAAATTGTCTCTTCTCAAAGCTTTGACAGCTCTCTTGACCTTCACATTTAGCAAAATAGCCATTTAATACATTAAAGTCTACCACATACGTTGAAAATAATATTCTTCTCATTAGGGGGTAATTGCTCTCTTAATGAGGGACATAAGGAGGCAATAGGAAGCCTCAGAAGCCTTTGCTTCTTATGGAAAGACCACTATGGAAGCTGCACCTACTTATCCAAGTGAAGGCACCTCACTCATCTTAGAAACATTTTTTTAAATTTGACAAGATAACAGGACGAGAGCAGCGAGGAGCAGTAGTGGACGAAGAGGCAAGTGGAGCCCTCCTAAGTCCTCCGGCGGCCCCAAGCGTCTGGAGTCAATAGCCAGGTTCCCCAAGTGGTCCTCCGAGCCGCGGTTTAAAGGAGCATCAATCTGTGATGTCAGCAGTGGTCAGCGCAGAGCTAATGGACCTTCAAAGATCAATATTCAAACCTGCCTATTTCAATGACTGAAAACCTACTCCACGCCGACAGCTGGGGGCCTCAAGAGCATCTGACGTTAAATAACCCATTCTTCCCACCACTCGGAATTGCAGAGATGTTGCGGTGATGAGAGTATTTTCCACCTCCTCTGCCCTCTAACTGTGGGGAAAACCACTCCTTCCTAGACGGCTGGAGAAGGTGCAGCTCAGCCTAACTGGTCGCCTTGCCCGCTATCTTATTTCAATGTCAGGGTCGCTAATGAAGTCACAGGCAACCTGCCCCAGTGACATTATAATGTAAATCTGGGTGGGAATGTGTCCACGCAAAAGAGAAAACCAGCGATTAGGAGCAACCCCTTTTATTGCAGTCAAGGCATTAGAGATTCTCCAAATAAAGAAAAAATTTTAAAAAGATTAAAAAAATTAATTTTTAGCCAGTCAAAGTCACTTAGAAGTTGTAACATCTAAGAGTAGCTATTGTTCTGATTAATTATTAAATCTTATTGAACTTGGGGAAGAGACCAGTAGCAGAAATTTAGGATTTATTGGTTTCACATTAGGTTGACATTATGCAGTGCAATTAAGTATCTGATCACTTACTGTCCCCAAATGTCTAAATAACCCTGATTTTGAAAATGCTACAGTGGTAAGTTGCTTATTTGCGCACACACAGTGTTAGAGCTTGGCCAAGAGGGGAGGAGGCAGCGAGGCTGTGTTCAGATCATACCCACCTTCTCTTACTCCCTTGCAAAATTAAAGGTAAATCAATATGAGGTTAGGAGTACAGCAATTTTTATATCTGTTGCTGCCAATTTAATGATGGGCTAATTTATAACACCCTCATTTCTTTATTTTATAACAAAAATGAAGGCTGCTGAGGATTCCCTCCATGATTTTCCCATTCTGCCTGACGTTAGTGGTTTACACGGCAAATGAGAAACTGACAGTAGACATTTGCCAATCGCTATTTATAAATCCATGAGACAGCAGAGGCTTAAAGTAGAGGCAAAGGCTTTGCATCTGCAAAGGTGGATATGCTGGAAGGAGGCAATTCTGCTCTTAAGGAAAAGCATATACTTTTAAATACGCATATCTAATATACATTAGGTATCTGAGAATCTAACGCTCCCGGTGGAGCTCAGCTTGTGAGCACCAAGATTTAGACACAAGTCACGAATGAAGTTTATCAGCACTCAGCAAAGATGTACAAGCCTTGCAATTTATTAAGCAGTGCAAACAAACGCACAGAAATTCAGGGGCCAATTCTAAAGCCATTGCCCAGCTGACTTTCTGCGTGTCTGAGAATGGTATCTAATCTGAAATCTCTCACCAGGAGGCATTGGTTGACTATTTGAAACCGAAGGCGGAGCCTGGATGGTTTGGGGAGGTCATGAAAACAAAGACAAAAACAACCCCAAGTCTCAATATTCGTCCATCGCTTTCCATTATGGAAAATCACACTCTCCAAAATGCCATTTAAATACTCAGGAAAGAATCCTAATGGGAATACGTAAATTCAAGCGTGTTAGGAGCTCAGAAGTTGGGCCAGGAGGCGAGTCTGATAAATACGTCATGTCTCTGTGACGGCCCCCCTGTGACATGACTCTGGTAAATCAGGACTCCTCAAGGTCAGGTGGCCACTGCTTCCGCGGTGCCTCTTACTCCTTACCGCAGCCTGTGATGAGGCTGGAAGTTCATGAAGCGTCTTTTCGCCAGCGGACACGCTCACACGGAGCTGGCGATGGATGTGGACAGGGCAGACACGCTGGCTTCTGTCCCCTGCCCGATGGACGCCAAGCGGATGCCTCGTCCACAGGCTCCACACCCAGAGGGAGGGATGACAAAGAGCAGGTGTCCTTGGGGGTCAGAGGGCTTAAAAGGGACCGCAGCTCTCTAACGACACCTACACCCCACGCCCTGATTTTAAATTTAGAAATGACATTTCAAGGGCATATGTTGCCAGGAAGAGGCGGCAGCATTTTTTCTGTCGCTTTCAAAATTCTGCGTTAAAAAGTATCTCCAAAGAGGGGAAATTAGCTGAAAAATAAATGTTCATTGATCCTTAAAAACAAGTCATCACTGAGCATTTCCGTACGGGAGGAAGAAGGTGGGACGGTTTTCTATCCCAGGGACTCTGCTTGAAATCCTGCGAAGTTTAAGGGGAATGCAGGTACATGCGGATTTGTTTTGTTTTGTTTTGTTTCAAAATCTACAACATTTGGGAAGAGGCAGGCTTGTCTGTGGCAGGTGAATGAGTCAGCCAAATTCTCTTGATCAGGGGCCTCAGGATGCTGGAGCCACCCAGATCCTGGACAGGAAAACCCAAGCTCTGTTCTCATTTCTGGAATGTGGATTTGGGCAAATCACTTCATTCCTCAGAGCCCACAGTCCCACCATTTCTAACTTGAATGATGGCGATAACTGCTATCAGCATGTTCCATAAAGAAAATGCATTTACTCTTATATTTGCACAGTATTAATAGCTATAATTTATATGTGTATATACATAAACACACACATATCACGTCCAGCTCTTCATAAGCAACATATCATTTAAATGCAAATTGCTATTACTGTTTTGCAAATAATTTGAGAATGAAGGATGGCGGTCCTAGGGAAAATATTCATCTCCCTTCTGCATTTTGTAACGTGTGATAATTTAGGTGTGTATATAATTTGGGTGTACATATGATAGTACATTTTTTTTCACAATTTCTGTCATTAAATACGAACTGTAATTTGGAATGGGTTAATTGGGTGATAATTCATTTTGGGTCACTTGAGCTCCGAGCATGCTGCTCAACAGGAAAGCTGCAGGTTCTGGATGAAGCACAGCTGCAGAAAGGCATGAGCAGAGGCACAACTGTGTGCTGCCCGCAGGTCATCTCACATGTGCGGGAGTCTGTTGTGGGAAAGCATAACAGGTGCATTTTCCAAAACCCGGCTTTCTGACATTATCCTACCTGTGGTGAGTTCTCTACAGTTATATGTTCAATCAGAAGGACATTCGAGTTTGGGAGTCTGTAATCTCTCTCTGCTATCCAGGGCAAGACATATACCAGAATTAGAGCTGCCACAAATCAATCAGTCAATCAAGACAAGGGAAACTCACCATCACATTCTTAAGCATAAAGCCATATAAGTAGCTTGCTTGTTCATCCACCCATGGCAGAAATAAGTAAATAGAATCCATGCTGAAATGACTTTCCTGACAGGATGGCTAAACTCTTTAAAGTTCCAGCTGAAAACTTCTGTAAGTGGGTGATGGAGCTGGTCCCTGTTGATGAAAGCTTTTCCTTTCAGCGGTCATCTCCGGGGCCATGGTGTGCTCTGGACTCGTATGTTGGCAGCAGCATGGTGGTGGAGAGGCCAGTGTGGTCTTCTCAGAATGATGTGTATTCTGTCCCCTTATTCTGTTTTCCATAAGAACACATCCCTCTTGAGCAGAAGTGTCCAGGATTCAGGGATGCGGGCAAGCCCACTCTTGGGAGAAGTGCTGGCATCTCTGGGGGATGACAGGATTATTTTTCAAATGACACACACATACTGCCCAGAGGCTCAGATGTGCCCCGGGGCGCTGCGTGTCCTGAGTGTCATCACCCCCGGGGCACCTTGGTCCTAGAGGGGGTATCATATGCAGCCGGCGTTTAGGCTGGAAACAAATGAGCAGCCTTTCTTTTTTGCCTCCATCTCCGCACCTTTCTCAGAGGCTCCACCCGCAGAACCTAGGAGCCGCTCCGGAGAGGGCCAGGGAAGAAGCCGCCATTTTCAGTGGAAAACAAGTGGTGGTTTCTCACGATGATGACTTTGTACTTTGGATCCAGATCTGCTGTGACTTTCTTTAGAGTAAGACACCAACTGCTTCGGAAATAAAGATGTTTTAGTCCAACCGTGAAACAGCGATGAAGGGGAGTGTTTTAAGGAGCACGGTCCTGAAAACTGGATCAAGCTCTGTTGAACTCATAGGATTCTGGATATGTTAGTAAGTAAACTTTCTGCATGAAAGAGGAAACAGACAAGAAGGTGTCCTGAGAGCTGGTGCTCTCTGGGTTGGCGCCAGCCCACCTCCAGGCAGGGGCTCAGCTCTGAGCCGGAGGCACCGTGGGGACTCCACCGAGAGTAAATTGGAACAACGCCTTGCTCGAATGCGATGGTTTGGGTCTTTCTTACTGCATTTGGTCCTTGTGGCCCCTTTTCAGGGGAGGAATCAAAGACAAGGTTATGGACAAGGTCAAGGTCACGGAAAGCATTCTGTGCTCTATGGGGGAAGTCAACGCAATTTTGAAATTGCTCATTGTAATTTAGCTCAGTTTTATTACCAAATTCGGTAACTTCAGCATAGTTTTAAGGAAACCTGCAAAAACACTAAATTATATTGTATAGAGTGTTGATTCAGTTCAAACACACACTTGTACACACACACACAATCACAATCTCCCCCAGAAAACAACGATCTATTTGTTTTTAGCTTTGCCTCAGTTTCAACTGGCTGATGTAAACAATGAAATAATTTGTGTCCCTCCCCCAGTGTTTGAAAACATATTTATACCCTTTGTGTAAGTTTTAAGACCCTGAAAAGAGAGCCAGGGTGTGTTTTAATGTTTTTATTATGGGAACAAATATCTAATTGAATGTTATGAATGAGAATATTTTTAAATAGAAATCTATTATTTGCCATCTGCCAATGAAAGGTGCACAGAGGGAGTGAGATTTCCAGAGGAAAATGACTCCAATCCAACACCAAGAAAGCTGGTTCATACATCAGAAAGGAAGCGGGTGTGGAAAGGGGGGCCCGTGGAAACTGCCCCTCGGCGGAAGCCTTTGGATGTCCAGAATGGATGAGGA